>JAVIAB010000106.1:85987231-86123497 GCA_032433765.1 Megaustenia siamemsis | reverse complement strand
GGGGGACAGGATGGCATACATAATTCTTGATGTGAAACATAAGTTGAGGGGGGTGCAGGATGACATACATAATTCATGATGTGAAACATAAGTTGAGGAGGGTTGCAGGATGACATACATACATACATAATTCATGATGTGCAACATAGGTTGGGGGGGGGAGGGCAGGATGACATACATAATTCATGATGTGAAACATAAGTTGTGTGGGGAAGGGGCATGATGACATACATAATTCATGATGTGAAACATAAGTTGTGTGGGGGCAGGATGGCATACATAATTCATGATGTGAAACATAAGTTGTGTGGGGGGGGCATACATAATTCATGATGTGAAACATAAGTTGTGTGGGGGCAGGATGACATACATAATTCATGATGTGAAACATAAGTTGTGTGGGGGCAGGATGACATACATAATTCATGATGAGAAACATAAGTTGTGTGGGGGCAGGATGGCATACATAATTCATGATGAGAAAACTATAAGTTGTGGGGGGAAGGGGCAGGATGACATACATAATTCATGATGTGAAACATAAGTTGTGTGGGGGCAGGATGGCATACATAATTCATGATGTGAAAACATGGGGGGGGGCAGGATGACATACATAATTCAAGGTGTGAAACATAAGTTATATGGGAGCAGGCTGTTGTACACAGTTCACAGACCCACCATATTGACAGCCTATAAACAAGCACTATATTTGCTTGTTGTTACTGTGTGTAACAGACAGTTTCTATTCTGCATCTCTAGTTTTAACTGGTACACTAAACGGCTGAGCTTGGCTGCTGTTTACAAATCAACAGAGATATATATGGTTCAAGATAAGTCACAAGACCTGCTAGATACATGGGCCTTCCTTGATAACAGACTAGGAGATCTCCACAAATTGGAGCTGCCAGAAAGTCCGTAAGTTTATTCATTAAAGCTCTTAGTGCTTTTGATAGTTGTTGTTATAGATCAAGATGCCTTGAACTGACGTCCTTCTGACCAATTCCATGTAATGATAACTGCAGGTATTCCGAGTTCCCTTGTTATTCCATACAAGGTGTTCCTTTTATCAGCTCTTGAGGAAGTAGAGCCGCTCTGATGTCTGTGAGCTTTAAATAGTCAAAAATGTGATATTATGCTGTTTCATGCGGGTGTTCACAGAGTGGACATGCTGAGTCAAAAATGTGATATTATGCTGTTTCATGCGGGTGTTCACAGAGTGGACATGCTGAGTCAAAAATGTGATATTATGCTGTTTCATGCGGGTGTTCACAGAGTGGACATGCTGAGTCAAAAATGTGATATTATGCTGTTTCATGCGGGTGTTCACAGAGTGGACATGCTGGAGTTTAGTTTCGACTCACTGGACTATAAGATAGTTGTGTGATTATTCCGTTAGCTCAACAGTAATCAGCCATTTTTTTTTGCAAGCAATGTTTAATACTTTTCTATGTATCTTCAAAAAAATTATTTTATTTATTGTAGTTATATTTAAAGTAAAGTAGGCATATATATTTCCTAGTGTCTGCTTGTGTATGGCAGCGCCAGCACCTGGACAACATCTTTGGCTACCTACTGTCTGTGCTGGACAAGCAAAGGAAGAAGGTTCTCTAGAGTACACACACAGCTGCTAACAGAAATGTTGAGGGATCAACTTAGTCAACAATAGTCTCGAAGGCAGGATCTGGTGTAGCTGGTATCTAGCTCAGATCTGTTAACATCTATTAAGTGGCTAGAACCAATCAGAAAATGGCAAACTACTCATTACAGACTGCCGAAAAATCTGGACAGTCAAAAAGACTTAAATATTTAAATGAACTGGCTTATTAACACCATTCTACAGAGGAAATTAAAATACTATGACTAGATCCAAAGACGCAGCAGGCTGGAAATGCAATAATGGAAGACATGATTCCTGGATGACGCATCAGGGGCAGACCAAGAAGAAGGTGGTTCGAGACATCAAGAAGTCTTTGAACATGGCAACAGAAGACAAAGTGTGAGATCTAGCTAAAGACAAAGATTCTTTCAGTCAAGCTGTGGTGAATACAATGTTCTACAAAGTACATGCTACCTGATGATGATGATGAGGCATGTGTAAGAAAGATCATTATTTTTTTTCAAATAAATGAAACAAAGGTTTAAATAAATAGGACAAAATTGTTGAACAAAGGTACCATGAACAAAGGTACAACTGAATCAAATTATTGGAATATTGGTTGCTATTAATGTGGTTCCAGCTAAGTATAAGCTGAAGTGGGAAATATCTGCAGGAATGAGAAGTATTCTGTAATGTTATTACATATTTGTGTTTGACGAGTGTTTTATATATGGATGATGTCATGGGACGCACCAAGATGGAAGCTTGTCCGCGGGCTAGCCATGGTTTAAACAATGTTGACTTTGAACATCACGCTATCTGTTATCACAGCGAAGTTGGCGGATTTTTAGAAATATAACCACGGGTTTGATAATAAATGTTTGTACACAGTTCGTTAACCACCGCTGTAGAGCAAGTCTTTATTCTGCTGGCTTCATTCGCGACTTGGAAGTTAATGACCTAATTTGTGCAGCCGGTTGATTGGGCCGAATTGTACGTTACAATGTCACTGCTATAATGACTCAGTTTGTGACAAAACTACAGGGACATGCCCAAACAATGACAGTTGTCAGCACGAATATTTCGGACCCCAGTGTCAGTACTTGGATCTCGTTTACAAATACCCCAAAAATCTGAACCTACTTTCCTGTTGATAACAGCGACACCACATGTAATCCGGACACAGATTCTACATCAGTTGAGGGCAACTCTCAATAAATCTTTGCTGTTCTCCTGGTTAGGATTTATGTGAATGACTTAACATATCCGGACAGTTTCATGGTAAAACTAAATGGTTCTGCCTCATGTAACAATGAATCACGGTTTGTAATTAGTTCGCACGAGATTGATGTCTTTTGCTCTGGGGCTGGTCTGATCAACAAGTTACGGATTGAAGGGGCGATAGTTGCAAATATCTGCTCCATCTACATTGGCGGGGGTCTGAATGAGGTCTCAAACAGAAACACAAACCAGACCGACACATTTAATGCGTGTTATACAGGAGACGGATGTGGACAAGAGGCCACAGTTAATGGCAAAACAAAGACTAATCTCTATGACAATGACTGCACACACACACAATTGAGAAGTGGAACCAATTCTGCTTACTGGTATCTGAACTATGCCACGCCCCAGAAGACTCACACCATTCGAATTTATCATCGAGCTAGCACTATGATTCAGGTAAAGAATGCCACTCTACAGGCTTTCTCTGACAGTGGCGGTGTAGTGTACCAGTATAATAATATATAATACTCAAACATTTCTGTGAACACTTTTGTAGTCACCACACAAGCGACAATGGCACACATTAAGATTGAGTTCTCACCGACCATTTCGCAGGCCGACAGTGCACTGACGGTGAGTGAGGTGCAAACATTTACAGACACCTATTGTCTGGCGGGCATTCTTGGTCGTTTTGTGCAGTGTGTAGTGGGTGCTTCAAAGGCTACAACGTCATCATCGGTACATGTCACGGCAACTGTTCACATGGGATCTATGGACACGACTGCTCCGGGTCTGTCTTAGTGTCTGTCCTTTATGTGAGGAAAAATCCGGAAAATGCCTACAATGTAAACGTCCTGGCTACACCTGTAGTAACACTTGTCCCGATGGTAATTTTGGGCTACAGTGCAAACAGACGTGTTCTGATGGCTGTGACATCATATGTAACCCGGAAAGTACAGACTGTATGTGCAAGGAAACGTACTTACGGATCAGACTGCACTCTCAAATGTTCGGACAGCTGTTTCAACGACAACTGTGAAGCCATGGCTCATATCTTGATGTGTTTCTGTGCTAGCCATGGCTCATATCTTGATGTGTTTCTGTGCTAGCCATGGCTCATATCTTAGCTTGTGTGCGTGTGTGTGCTGGCCATGGCTCATATCTTGGTGTGTGTCATGTTAGTCATATCTCATATCTTGGTGTGTCCATGTTAATCATGTCTCATATCTTTATGTGTGTATGTGTTTAGTCATATCTCATATCTTAGTGTGTATCTGTGTTAGTCATGTGTTATATCTTTGTGTGTGCATGTTTGGGTTAGATATCTCAAATTTTTGTGTGCATATTATGTTAGTCATATCTCATATCTTTGTGTGTGCATGTCTGTGTATGTCACATCTCATATCCTTGTGTGTGCCATGCTATGTTAGTCACATCTCATATCTTTGTGTGTGCATGTCGATGTCAGTCATATCTCATATCTTTGTGTGCATGTCTATGTTAGGCATGTGTCATATCTTTGTGTGTGCATGTCTATGTCAGTCATATCTCATATCTTTATGTGCATGTTTATGTTAGTCATGCCTCGTATCGCTGTGTGCATGTCTGTGTTGGTCACATCTCCTATCTTTGTGTGTGCATGTCTGTGTTAGTCACCTCTAGTGACTCGGGCAGATGGTGCTCGTAAACCTGTGAGTGCCAACCATCTAAGGGCAGAATCCCCCTACAGAAAAGATCATATGCTGCCTTGCAGGAAGATTGGGACAATCAAAGGCTAAGGAATGCAAACCTGAATAAAATGCTGGCTGAAATCGGATGCACTGGGCCACTGGCGCAGAACACAGTGCAACGATTTAACGGGTGTTCAATCAGAGTGGATCTGGCAGACTCTAATTGTGATGTTCTGTCTGTGGGTGCGATCAACAAACTTAACCTGACAGCTGACTTCATGTGAGAGTCTGGAATCCTACTCTGATTGAGTCCTGATCGCAGAGAGAGAGAGAGATATTTGTGTTTTTCTTGGTAGTTATTATATTTATGAAATATAAAACAAAACTATCTTTACAGCATTACCCATTACTGGGGTCTTGTGGGGGAGGATTGTAGAACCTGAGAATAGAGGCCGCTTGTCCAGTGCAGTCGCCGTGAGGTGTTCTGGTCTGAGTTTTATTTCACCTCAAATATAAAATGTTGGCCTTACCAGGATTTGAACCTGCATTCTCCTGGTTTGGAGTGCAACGAGTTATCGATTCAGCAGCCACCTGCTCTCTAAAAAAAAATTAAACTGATGTGGAAATATCTTGCAAGCTCAGGAAAACCTGAGCCACATAGTGAGAGAGTAAATTTGATAGCTTTGTCTGTGAAGTTGCGAGCTGTCTCCACAACAGTACATCTCATCATCGTCATCAAGTACCGGGCCTACTGGCGTAGGTGATCATGTCTCTCCAAATCTTTCGATCTCGACAGTTCTTTATCATTTCTGTTGTTGACCTTCTGCCAAGCCATTCTCTTAAGCTGTCTGGTATTTTCTCTCTTTGCTTCCCTCTATCTCTTCGTCCCTCAATTTTTCCAGTTGTTACAATATACATGTATTCCAGTTGTTCTCTTCTCATTACATGGCCAAAAAAATTATACTTGTTTCTTCCTAATGTTGGAAATTAGCTCTCTTTTTGCTTTGACCTCTTTCAGAACGTTTTCATTACTTCTTAGCTGCCCATGGTATTTTCAACATTCTTCTGTAAAACCCACATTTCTACAGACTCCAGTGATTTTTTTGTCTGTTGTCCTATTGTCCGTGATTCACATCCATATGTTAAGACTGGCTCTACATAACATTTAAGAACTCTTTTTCTTGTTTCTATTGTCAAAAATGGATTGCATAGTATCTTCCTAATTTATGGAAAGCTACTTTTGCCTGAGCCATTCTGCATCTCACCTCTTTATACATCTTCCGTCTGAGGTTAACAAAGTTCCCAAATATTTAAATTCATTACCTGTTTAGGATAAAACCACATATAGGATAGAACTTTGCAGAAGTGCACACAATTTGAGTACTTTAATTGTATTTTATGTTATTATTCCTCAATTGTTAGAATTATGTACCTTAGTCAAAGTTTGTGTTAGATAAGCAGACATAACAAACACATTGAGTAAGCATTATGTACTTGTTCCACAGTGTCAGCAGTATGGAGATGTTCTCAAAGAAGCTTGTACTGGATTTCTATCATGGTAACATTGGCAACCATTTTTAAACATCCCTTCTTCCATTTGCATGCATTTATCACTTGTTCTTTTTTTCTACTGTCTTTTTTTCTCTTTCTAAACATTTGTCTATTGTTTTTGTCTTTCTTTCTTTTATTACAAATTAACCAAGGAATTTTAGCCACACGAATGTTACAATAAAGCTCCCATGAGCAACCATATGGCTGCTACATTAAAGTTCTATAACAACAGATTGGACTGTGGGAATGTTTCATCAAATTGTTTCACTTGATTACTGTTGGAACTCTCTGCTAAATGTTTTCATGTTTGTGAATCCAGTTTCACATTATGATTATTATAATTTGATTCTTTTGAACTTCTCTTTCAGGGACGCAACATACTGGGATAAACTCAAGAAACCGTTGAAGAGAATTGCTTGAATTGTTTTGTATTAAATAGATTGTTACTTTTTTTATCTTCTCTCTAGACCACTGAAATCTTTTGTTTTTTTAAAACAAGGCCACTTGATAAGTATATGGAGCTAGACTTCAGCTGTAGAAAGAAGTTGTTTGAGTACATGCCAGAAAAACAATTGTAATAATCAGTGATGCTTTTATTTGTTTGTTTGTAAGCCGGTTGAGAGAGAGTGTCATCATCATCATCATCGAGTGCCTTCTCCGCAACGAAGGTTGGCTACCATGGATCGCCATTCTACTGTTTCTTGCTTTGATGGTGCAGGCTGTCATAGATTGACTTGTCCATCTTTTGATGTACTCATTCATGTTAGTCTTGATCTGCCTCTGCCTCTTTTACCTTGTATTTTCCTTCCAATATTACTTTTAGTAGGCTGTTGTGTCTTTTAACATGCCCCAAAAATTTCATTTGTCTTGTCTTAATTGTACTTAGTAGTTCTCTTTTATTTTCAGTTGTTTTAAAACTTCGTTTGTTTCTTTTCTTTCCATCCAATTCTACCTATTCTTCTATAAATCCACATTTCAAAGGCTTCAATTTTCTGTTCTGTTTTCTTGTCTAATGTCCATGTTTCTGCACCATGCAGGAATACTGAGAAGATGTAACATTTTGCTATTCTTAGTTTCAGCCCTGCTGTATTTGTTTTGTTGTTAGTATATTTTTCATGGCATTAAAATTACTTTTTGCCATACCTATTCTTTTGTTTATTTCAATTTTACATTTTCCATCATTAGTTATAGTATGTCCCAGGTAGTTGTAGCTCTGGACTGTCTCCAGATGTATTCCCTCAACTGTGATATTTAATTGTAGTCTTGAGAATTTTCTTTGTTTATGATCATAGTTTTAGTCTTTTTGATATTCATTTCTTGTCCATATTTTTTGCTTGTTATGTTTATCACATTAAGCAATTGTTGTAGGTCTTTAGGATTTTCTGCTAGTAGAACAGTATCATCAGCATATCTTAGGTTATTGATTATCTTTCCATTAATGTTTAGGCCTAGCATCTCTGAGATGTTTTTAAAGATTGCTCAGTGTATAGATTGAACAAGCTTGGTGATAGGATGCATCCTTGTCTTACTCCTCTTTTTATGTCCATGGGTGTAGAGTTCTCCTTGTTATATCTTATTATTGCTGTTTGCTCCCAGTACAAATTACATATTAGTCGTATGTCTGTGTCGTCTAGGTTTATATCCTTAGGCAGTCTATAAGTTGGTTATGGTGTATTCTATCGAAAGTTTTGGTGTAGTCTATGAAGCAGGCATATATTGGTTTGTTTACTTCTATGTACTTTTCAATCAATGTTCTCATACTAAATATGGCTTCTTTTGTGCCACTGTTTTTTCTTAATACAAATTGTTGCTCATCTAATTCAGTATTGATTTTATTCTGAATCCTTCCCTGTATAACTTTTAGTAAAATTTTGTTACCTGGCTCATTAGGCTTATTGTTCTGAAATCACTGCATTCAACTGCACCATTCTTTTTAGTCAATGCAATGAAAGTTGATGTTTTTAGATCGTTTGGTATGTATCCTGTATGGTATATGTCATTGTTAATGTCTGTGATCACTTCGATGCCAAACACTTCTAGAGCCTGTATCATCTCTATCTGTATATTGTCAGGTCCTGCTGCCTTTCTTTGTTTCATTGTTTTTATAGCTTTTTCTTCTTCAGATTTCAGGATTTTATAGCTGGATGTACATTTTATAAATGTTTTGTTGTCCTTTTGTCATGAAATAATTCTGTTATATATTCTTGCCATCTATCTATTATATCTTTGTTGTCTGTTAACATTCTTCCCTCTTTTTTGCAATACATCCGTTTCTTGCAGCTTTTTTGTCTTTATTAGTCATCTCTTTATTTCTGTGTGCATCTCTCTTAAGTTTTGTTTACTTTCCATAGTTTCGACTTCTAGACATCTTTGGTAGAGCCAGTCTTCATTTGCCTTTTTGCACATTCTCCGTATTTCATTGTCTATATCTTGTATCTGGCATTGTTTTTCGCTTGTCTTCTTTCTTCCATTTTTTCTAAGATTTTGTCAGGTATCCATTTTTTTTTTTGTTACTTTCTTTTGGGCAAGGTGTTGCAGGATCTTGTATGCTGTTTTTTATGCATTGCCATTTTGTTGTGACTTTTTTCTCAGGATTTTCTCTTCTGTACTGCTCAATCCCCTCTTCTAGTAGCTTCTGATATGTGTTCTTTACTTGTACAGTATAAGTTTCTTGTACATCTTTCTGGTTTAACGCTGTTATATCTATGGTGTTGCTGAATTAGTTTTTGTTTGTTTCTCTTTAATTTGATTTTCATTTTCATTACAGGATTGTGATCTGAATTAATATCTGCTCCTGGGTAGGTTTTGGCTTTCTTGACGCTGTTCCGGAATCTGTCTTTTATCATTATGTAATCTATTTGATTCCTCTTTCTATCTCCAGGGCTTTTCCATGTGTATAATTTCCTTTTCTCTTGCTCAAAGAAGGTGTTGCATATTATCAGTCTGTTTTCTTCACAAAATTGTATTAATCTTTCTCCTCTGTTATTCTTTTTCCTAAACCATAATTTCTATAATGGTCTTATATTTACCTTTTCCTACTTTAGCGTTCATATCAACCATTGTAATCAAGATGTCTGATGATTTCACTTGCTTCATAACTGTGTTTAGATCTTCATAGTATGCCTCTATTTGTCCGTCTGTATAGCCTTGAGTAGGTGCGTATGTCTGTATTATTGCTATGTCGAATGGCTTTGCCTTCATTTTTAATAGTATAATCCTATCATTGTATGTCCAGTGGGTATTTATATATTTGTGTAGCTCTTGTTTTATTAGAATGCCTACCCCTCTTTGATGTTCTGAGTGTGTCATTTAGTATTATTTATATCTGTGTGCAAGTACGAGTGGATATCGTTTTTAAAAATTAATTTTGCTTCTTCCTCTAATGATAAAAGTTGATAGAGAGAAACTGTTGGTCATCCTTTCTGTAGCAGGTTATGGTGACAGCATCATAAGTTATGATTGTGTATCCTGAAATAAATGCCAGCAAGTATCAAGTTTTTACCTTCTAATTTAAATACTGTTTGTGCTGATTGTGTTCAATGTAGGCATTTTTTGTGTGGGTGGAACCTCAGCCCTATCTGCCCAGGGTAAAGTGACAGGTACATTATGAAAAAAAGATGAGGTATTACTGTGTATCCACTAACAACTATACACAGTAAAGGTCTAGTTTAGTCCTGTAAATTATTTCAGTGAAAGAAAGATTCACCTTATTTGAATTCACAACAAAACTACAGTGGTCGTTCTCAAATACTGACACTAATTACATTGCTTCTCAATTCAGGTGCTATTATTTTTTTTTTACCACAATATGTGGTTTCCCCATCTGTGATTCCCCCCTTTCCCATTCACTTCATAAGTGATGTTAGTGGCTGCTCCACAAGTTGGGAATAAGTAGCACAGTTTTTTGCCATCTTGCCTCTAGCAAATCTTTTGTGCCAGCGGAGGTCAGCTACCTTCCCTTTTCCCACAATCAATCTTTAATGCTGAGATGACAATGATGATGAAATGATATTGTTGTAAAAATCTGCCACAAGTGGGAACCACAATTATGAACAAGCTGTGTCAGAAACATAGGACTTGACCCTCGCATTGTTTCTCTTTTCTCTTGAATTAGGGGTCTTCTAATGACAGACTGAGAACCACTGTAAAAAAGTGCAATCTTTACTCAAGGGGACACTACTGTTATGAACTGAAATAATTTACAGGACTAAACTTGACTTTGACCCTGTCTGCAGCTAGAATGTATTTTAACATCAATTCTAATTACTGATTTTACCTCATCAAAGAACTGACTGAGTGTCTACTAAATGTTGATGTTGATACCCAGTGTTATCATCCAGCATGGTGTATTACTATACTATAAATCCTAACATCATGTGCCATACCAGTTAGTGTAGACAATTATGTCCTTCGACAATTTTCTATCCACAGTGCAATGTATCACTTCTGCCGTTGACTGTTTTCCATGGCATGATACCAAGTTATCTTCTCTCTTTGTCATCTGCGATCTCTCTTTTCCCTGTGTTTTGCCAATTGTAACCAAGTATTCAAATTTCCTCTTTTCATGATGTGCCCGAAAAATGTTGATTATTTCTTTCCTATGTTTCTTAGGGGCTCTCTTTGAGATAGGCCTCTTTGAGAACCCTTGTTGGTCTATTTAGTTGTCCAGTGAACTATTCTTATGAGAAATTCCATCTCTGTGGCCTCTAATTGTCTTTTCATTTGTTTGTTTACGGTCCGTGATTCACTTCATATGTCAGAATTGGTTCTATATAACACCAATGAAGTCTGAATAGTAAGAAAACAGAAGTAATGGTCATGTCGAAGAAACAATCATCACCATTATGCAGCATAAAAATAAACAGGACAAATCTGAAACAAGTGCAATGCATAAAATACTTGGGCACAGTAATAACATTATATGGAAGCTGCAGCTCAGAATTAAAAATCAGAATAGCTCAGGCCAAAATAGCATTTCAGAAAATGAAAAACATCTTATGCAACAAATCTATGTCTATAGAAGTGAGAGTTCATTGGTGCTATATAGAGCCAATTCTAAGCCATTGAAGCAAACCACAGACAGTAAACAAAGAAATGAAAAGATGATTAGAGGCCACAGAGATGGGATCTCTCAGAAGAATGTTGAAAGTTCCCTGGACAGCTTAAAAGACCAACGAGAAAATTCTCAAAGAGGCCAACACAAAAAGGGAGCTCTTAAGAAACAGCAGAAAGAAACAATCAACATTTTTCGGGAACATCATGAGAAAAGGAAAGTTGAATTTTGGTTACAACTGGCAAAATAAATAGAAAGAGAGATTGCGCATGACAAAGAGAGAAGATACTTGGTGTCACAGCATGGAAAACAGTCAATAACAGAATTGAAATGATGCACTGTGGGACAGAAGATTATGGAAGGACATGATCGCCTACACCAACTAGTATAACACCTGATGATGATGTGTGAACATAATCAACTACTAAAACTTTCATTGATTTTGTTTTTGGTTTGTTTTTTGTTTGACGGAATGCCACGAATTGATGTGACAGGTCGTAATGGCTTTCTTGATTTTCCCAGCTGAGAAAGTTGAGAGTTCGTCTATCCCAGGCTATGCTGGGAAACTGCTAGTCCAGCTCAGAGGTACTGCAATACTTGGTCTTCTATATCAGCAACAGCCACCACTACAGGGAACACGGTGATCCTAGCTTCTGTTAGCCAGCCTGTTTTGACACAGACTATTACGGGGGGAGACCACGAGGAGGTAGAGGTGCGCCGACCCTGCTATTGCGACCGCAGGTGCTAGGCTCCCCCACTAAAACTTGATCAAAGTCAACAACTGTGTACAATGACAGTTTGTGATAAATGATGAAACACTTGACATCAAGAAAACACCAAAACCTCAATCAATTCTGTTCAAATCTCAACCTTTAATTCAAACAGAAAACCTATTACAATCTTGTTGTTACAAGTTCAGGTTGCAGCAGCTTTGCCTTCTTAACCACAGAATAATAACAGCAACTGTGTCAATGGCTGCCACCCCCCAAGATCAACATCGCATAAAATGAATAACATTTTTACAATGAAAGATCCAATCTGAAATAAAACAACAGCACCAGAAACTATATTTATATAATCAACAAAAACCAACATCTGGCCCAGGTCTAAAAATTCACATTGTTAAGATAAAGGCACAAAATATCAAAGTTTTGCATTAAATAACAGAAGTTGTGAAGTGCCAGATTAGATTTCTTTGTTCATAAGAAGCTTATCTAGTTTCTATTTGTAACTGTTTCCACAAGAACACAACCAAAGACATGGATGTTGAATAATACAACTAAACAAATATAACAAACATTTGTAAACAACAGCGGACAATTCTTGGCTAAGGTGGTATAACAGGATCAGAAATGAAGATATCTGGGAATGAACAAAACATTGTCTATCAAGCAACCCATTATGAATCAAATGTGGAGATGGAGTGAACACGTGGAGATGGAGTGAACACACACCAATGAAACCTGATGAGAATTCAAGACTGACACTATCTTGAAACACACAGGGAAAGAGAAAGCCAAGAATACACAGAAGAGAAGTCATAGAAACCCTCAAGAACAAAAGTAAATGTCCAAGAATAGAGATGAATGGAGAGACCTTGTCATGGTCTGTACTGGAGAGAAATATAGTAAATGTCCAAGAATAGAGATGAATGGAGAGACCTTGTCATGGTCTGTACTGGAGAGAAATATAGTAAATGTCCAAGAATAGAGATGAATGGAGAGACCTTGTCATGGTCTGTACTGGAGAGAAATATAGTAAATGTCCAAGAATAGAGATGAATGGAGAGACCTTGTCATGGTCTGTAAAAAGTAAAGTACCCCCCGTCACGCCAAGTGGCGTATAGGGAAAATATGGTGTTAGTGACCCTATATTTTACAGACCTTCAGCACATGATTTTTGGGGTAATGGGGTCGGTATTACGCCCGTGCTGCTTTACTTTCCCAGAAAAATCCGGTAACCATTTAAGGCTGGGTGAACCCGGAGCCGTCGGTTGGGATCGAACCCTACCCTTTGTCCGTTAGTAGTCCAGTTCACTAACCACTGAGCTATCGCGGCTCCCACTAATTTTTAGGAATTAGTAAAACCCAGGTGTCCTCGCCAGGGTACGAACCCGGCTGTTGCCGTGGTAAGCCAACCGCCTATCGATTGCGCTAACCGGACACCCTGTCATGGTCTGTACTGGAGAGAGAAATATAGTAAATGTCCAAGAATATAGATGAATGGAGAGACCTAGAGTAAATGTCCAAGAATAGAGATGAATGGAGAGACCTAGAGTAAATGTCCAAGAATATAGGTGAATGGAGAGACCTGGAGTAAATGTCCAAGAATATAGATGAATGAAGAGACCTAGAGTAAATGTCCAAGAATATAGGTGAATGGAGAGACCTAGAGTAAATGTCCAAGAATAGAGATGAATGGAGAGACCTAGAGTAAATGTCCAAGAATAGAGATGAATGGAGAGACTATAGTAAATGTCCAAGAATAGAGATGAATGGAAATACCTAGAGTAAATGTCCAAGAATATAGATGAATGGAGAGACCTAGAGTAAATGTCCAAGAATAGAGATGAATGGAGAGACCTATAGTAAATGTCCAAGAATATAGATGAATGGAGAGACCTTGTCATGGCCTGTACTGGAGAGAAATATAAGTAAATGTCCAAGAATATAGATGAATAAAGAGACCTAGAGTAAATGTCCAAGAATATAGATGAATGGAGAGACCTAGAGTAAATGTCCCATAATAGAGATTAATGGAGAGACCTAGAGTAAATGTCCAATAATAGAGATTAATGGAGAGACCTAGAGTAAATGTCCAATAATAGAGATTAATGGAGAGACTAGAGTAAATGTCCAAGAATATAGATGAATGGAGAGAAATATAGTAAATGTCCAAGAATAGAGATGAATGGAGAGACCTAGAGTAAATGTCCAATAATAGAGATTAATGGAGAGACCTTGTCATGGCCTATATATCTAAGGTAAATTACGAGACTTGAACCGGCGTTTTAGCACGCGAGTTTAAACCCATATGTGCTCGGCCGCCTATCCAGAATTGTTCGGAAATTTATGTATAGTGTAGCCTCAAGCATCGAAACTTAGACGTGAGGCAACATTCCTCACCTTCTCAGGGTAATACCCTGGTACCCATTTCTGCCAACGACTGGGTCGACCGTGGGGGTATTTTTTTTTTCCAACCACGAGTACAATTCACACTGCTCCCAGCGGGAATCGAACATGGGTTGTCCGAACCGCGGGTAGTCCAGTCGGGTGGTTTTCCCAACTCGGCTACCGAGGCCCCCAATCTATCTATTGTCCTTTCGAGCCGAAGACGGCACATAGGGCAGAACCACAAACTCAAAAATAGAAACCTTGCATGCCAAAGTGGCATATATTGCAAAGATCACTGCTTCCAAAATCTATGGCTCTGTTTCCATAACAATACTTTTTTTTACAATTGACAGCTTGTCAGGCCATCGATCAACCTACATAGTCGCCTCTTACGACATGCCTGGAAGGACACAGTGCCACTATTTTTTACTTCCCTCATAATGAGGCCCTGGAAATGTTCAAGAATAGAGATGAATGGAGATACCTTGTCTATGCTCCAAAAAGAGGTCTACAGGGCTTTGATTGATGGGAATAACCACAAAACCTTCTTATTGGTCATGAGCAAATATTTTACCCCTTTTCTTGGTGGTCAAAGACCAGATTAAGCTCAATCTCCAGCAGTCAAAGACTATTCTCTAGTAAACAGATTACATTCAGTTCCAACAGTCAAAGACTAGTCTCTAGTAGTCAACAGATTACATTCAGTTCCAACAGTCAAAGACTAGTCTCTAGTAGTCAACAGATTACATTCAGTTCCAACAGTCAAAGACTAGTCTCTAGTAGTCAACAAATTACATTCAGTCTCCAACAGTCAAAGACTATCTAGTCAACAGATTACATTCAGTCTCCAACAGTCAAAGACTAGTCTCTAGTAGTCAACAGATTACATTCAGTTCCAACAGTCAAAGACTAGTCTCTAGTAGTCAACAGATTACATTCAGTCTCTAGTAGTCAACAAATTACATTCAGTCTCCAACAGTCAAAGACTAGTCTCTAGTAGTCAACAAATTACATTCAGTCTCCAACAGTCAAAGACTAGTCTCTAGTAGTCAACAAATTACATTCAGTCTCCAACAGTCAAAGACTAGTCTCTAGTAGTCAACAAATTACATTCAGTCTCCAACAGTCAAAGACTAGTCTCTAGTAGTCAACAAATTACATTCAGTCTCCAGCAGTCAAAGACTAGTATCTAGTAGTCAACAGATTACATTCAGTCTCCAGCAGTCAAAGATTAGTCTCTAGTAGTCTCCAGCAGTCAAAGACTAGTCTCTTGTAGTCAACACATTGTATTCAGTCTCCAACAGTCAAAGACTAGTCTCTAGTCAACAGATTACATTCAGTCTCCAACAGTCAAAGACTATCTAGTCAACAGATTACATTCAGTCTCCAACAGTCAAAGACTATCTAGTCAACAGATTACATTCAGTCTCCAACAGTCAAAGACTATCTAGTCAACAGATTACATTCAGTCTCCAACAGTCAAAGACTATCTAGTCAACAGATTACATTCAGTCTCCAACAGTCAAAGACTATCTAGTCAACAGATTACATTCAGTCTCCAACAGTCAAAGACTGTCTCTAGTCAACAGATTACATTCAGTCTCCAACAGTCAAAGACTAGTCTCTAGTAGTCAACAGATTACATTCAGTCTCCAACAGTCAAAGACTAGTCTCTGGTAGTCAACAAATTACATTCAGTCTCCAACAGTCAAAGACTAGTCTCTAGTCAACAGATTACATTCAGTCTCCAACAGTCAAAGACTAGTCTCTGGTAGTCAACAAATTACATTCAGTCTCCAACAGTCAAAGACTAGTCTCTAGTAGTCAACAGATTACATTCAGTCTCCAACAGTCAAAGACTAGTCTCTAGTAGTCAACAAATTACATTCAGTCTCCAACAGTCAAAGACTAGTTTCTAGTAGTCAACAAATTACATTCAGTCTCCAACAGTCAAAGACTATCTAGTCAACAGATTACATTCAGTCTCCAACAGTCAAAGACTAGTCTCTAGTAGTCAACAAATTACATTCAGTCTCCAACAGTCAAAGACTAGTCTCTAGTAGTCAACAAATTACATTCAGTCTCCAACAGTCAAAGACTAGTCTCTAGTAGTCAACAAATTACATTCAGTCTCCAACAGTCAAAGACTAGTCTCTAGTAGTCAACAAATTACATTCAGTCTCCAACAGTCAAAGACTAGTCTCTAGTAGTCAACAAATTACATTCAGTCTCCAACAGTCAAAGACTAGTCTCTAGTAGTCAACAAATTACATTCAGTCTCCAACAGTCAAAGACTAGTCTCTAGTAGTCAACAAATTACATTCAGTCTCCAACAGTCAAAGACTAGTCTCTAGTAGTCAACAAATTACATTCAGTCTCCAACAGTCAAAGACTAGTCTCTAGTAGTCAACAAATTACATTCAGTCTCCAACAGTCAAAGACTAGTCTCTGGTAGTCAACAAATTACATTCAGTCTCCAACAGTCAAAGACTAGTCTCTGGTAGTCAACAAATTACATTCAGTCTCCAACAGTCAAAGACTAGTCTCTAGTAGTCAACAAATTACATTCAGTCTCCAACAGTCAAAGACTAGTCTCTGGTAGTCAACAAATTACATTCAGTCTCCAACAGTCAAAGACTAGTCTCTGGTAGTCAACAAATTACATTCAGTCTCCAACAGTCAAAGACTTGTCTCTAGTAGTCAACAAATTACATTCAGTCTCCAGCAGTCAAAACTAGTCTCTAGTAGTCAACAAATTACATTCAGTCTCCAGCAGTCAAAAACTAGTCTCTGGTAGTCAAAAGAGTATATTCAGTGTACTTCTATGACATCATTGTACATTGTGACAATGCATAGTAAGAACAATTTGTAGATGTGACTGACAAATAACAATGAGGTTGACAATCGGTGGTGGATGAGGGTTGTCGTACAATCACCACAGCTATTCAGTGCCTATAAAGACAGAAGCAAACCATAAAGATAAAAGGCACCCCTGAATGTGAAGTTGTCAAAGAAGATGAAGTAGCCTCAAAATGTTCTACATTTTGCAGATGATAAAAGTTTCATAGATGAAAAGGAAGGGGAACTGCTATACCACAGAACTGCACTCCATTGTACTTGTGAATATTATATCATGAAAAGGTTGAGCCTTATTTGATCTTTCATGAAAAATAGAAACGAGAACACACAAAGCATAACGAGAGGGATGGTTACCACCAACTATCAAGGAGGGATCAAGTCATCACACTTCGCCTCTGCACTGACCACAATAAAATGAGATATCACATGTTCACCAAATTCAAAATAGGTACAACCAGCCTATGCAACTGTATACTGGACAATATGACTACAAAACATGTTCTACAGGATTGCCCCCAGTACACAGACTTGAGAAGAGCAATGTGGTCCACACCCACCTCCCTGGAAGAGAAACTATATGGGGCAATCTATTTACTTAAACAGACAGCTGACTTCATGAGAGAGTCTGGAATCCTACTCTGATTGAGTCTTGATCGCAGAGAGAGAGAGAGAGAGAGATCTGATCTTTGACTGTTGGAGGCTGAGCCTAATTTGGTCTTTGGCATCTACTTAACATTTATGTCATTGGCACCAAGCTCAAGCAGATTCCAGAAACCAAGTATCTGGGAAACACAGAGGATTGCAAGACCTGACAGAGAAACACAAGAGATTGCAAGACCTGACAAAGAAACAAAGGGAATTGCAAGACCTGACAAAGAAACACAGGGAATTGTATAACCTGACAGAGAAACACAGAGGATTGCAAGACCTGACAGAGAAACACAAGAGATTGCAAGACCTGACAAAGAAACAAAGGGAATTGCAAGACCTGACAGAGAAACACAGGAGATTGCAAGACCTGACAGAGAAACACAGGAGATTGCAAGACCTGACAGAGAAACACAGGGAATTGTATAACCTGACAGAGAAACACAGGGGATTGTATAAACTGACAGAGAAACACATGGGATTGCAAGACCTGACAGAGAAACACAGGGGATTGCAAGACCTGACAGAGAAACACAGGGGATTGCAAGACCTGACAGAGAAACACAGGGGATTCCAAGATCTGACAGAAAAAAACAGGGGATTGCAAGAAATGACAGAGAAACACAGGGGATTGCAAGACCTGACAGAGAAACACAGGGGATTCCAAGATCTGACAGAAAAAAACAGGGGATTGCAAGAAATGACAGAGAAACACAGGGGATTGCAAGACCTGACAGAGAAACAATGCCAGATGGTCAAAAGTGTGACATACAATCTATCACCATTAATCTGCCATCTAAAATAAAATCTATCTTTACAACATTATCCTATTTCTAGGGTCAACAGCCGGAAGTTATAGGACCAGAGAATAAGGGCAGCTTGTCCAGTGCAGCTGCAGAAAGGTGTGAGTTTTTATTTAACTGATATCAAAATGATAAACAGTATATTTCTGCCAATCGTATATTAAATTATCAAATGAGGTTCTTATCTAAGACACAAGAAAGACAAAAAATCACAGCACGATGGATGAGATGCTTGGGATTTACAATTAGTGTTACTAGAATGAGAAATGAAGACATTAAAAATATTTCATCAAATAATTAACAAAAGAGAACATAAAGTACTTTGGTCATCTCATTAAAATGAAGCCTCACCAGCTTCCACCATATGCCTAAAATTGTTGAAATTCTCACTTCAGGGTACAAGAAAAACCAAATATCAGATAGACAGATAATATCACAGAACAACAACGACACTGTCTAATATTTGGCTCAAAACGGCATCTGCAGCTCATTGAAACATTTTATTTCCTGTGTGAATATTATAAGATAATCTAAGTCACAAACCAGGCATTTCACTTCCATAGAAACATGAAATATCAACAATGCAATCTTTAAAGGCAGTTTGTGTAACACAGAATCAACATTGCAGTACACAAAACATATCAATAATCTATGAGCTGTATCATTTACTGACAATTTAAAACAAAAAATTAAATTCACTGTGTTCAAAAGGCCCTTTGGTGTTAGATTCTTCTCAACAGATGTTGCAAAGTATATATACTATTATATACAGTTTGTATAACTCATTGCTTTTACACACTTCCATTTGCCCCAACCTACTCAAATAGAAACAGACTAAAAATTCTCTGACATTCACGCCTTATCACTCAAGTTTCACATGCCAATCAAAAATGATGAAGAAATTTCAATATATTTTTCTTGTTAAACTATAGTCTCCACAATAGGTTAATTATCAGCCTTTTTATTTTTGTAGACTCTGATGAGACCAAGCCGCGATAGCTCAGTGGTTAGTGAACTGGACTACCACGGACAAGGGGTAGGGTTCGATCCCAACCGACGGCTTCCGGGTTCACCCAGCCTTAAATGGGTACCAGATTTTTTTCTGGGAAAGTAAAGCAGCACGGGCGTAATACTGACCACATTACCCCAAAAATCATGTGCTGAAGGTCTGTAAAATATAGGGTCACTAACACCATATTTCCCTACACGCCACTTGGCGTGACGGGGGTACTTTACTTTTACTGATGAGATCAGTAGATCCACAAAATATCCTAGACTTCCAAAAGTCTTTCCACCTGATCACAAAACCATCGGTTCTAGACTGAGAACCTAAAACAATAAGTGCTGTCTTGAACAGTCTCATCTAAAACAATAAGTGCTGTCTTGAACAGTCTCATCTAAAACAATAAGTGCTGTCTTGAACAGTCTCATCTAAAACAATAAGTGCTGTCTTGAACAGTCTCATCTAAAACAATAAGTGCTGTCTTGAACAGTCTCATCTAAAACAAGTGCTGTCTTGAACAGTCTCATCTAAAACAATAAGTGCTGTCTTGAACAGTCTCATCTAAAACAAGTGCTGTCTTGAACAGTCTCATCTAAAACAAAAAGTGCTTTCTTTAACAGTCTCATCTAAAACAATAAGTGCTGTCTTGAACAGTCTCATCTAAAACAATAAGTGCTGTATTGAACAGTCTCATCTAAAACAATAAGTGCTGTCTTGAACAGTCTCATCTAAAACAATAAGTGCTGTCTTGAACAGTCTCATCTAAAACAATAAGTGCTGCCTTGAACAGTCTCATCTAAAACAATAAGTGCTGTCTTGAACAGTCTCATCTAAAACAATAAGTGCTGTCTTGAACAGTCTCATCTAAAACAATAAGTGCTGTCTTGAACAGTCTCATCTAAAACAATAAGTGCTGTCTTGAACAGTCTCATCTAAAACAATAAGTGCTGTCTTGAACAGTCTCATCTAAAACAATAAGTGCTGTATTGAACAGTCTCATCTAAAACAATAAGTGCTGTCTTGAACAGTCTCATCTAAAACAATAAGTGCTGTATTGAACAGTCTCATCTAAAACAATAAGTGCTGTCTTGAACAGTCTCATCTAAAACAATAAGTGCTGTCTTGAACAGTCTCATCTAAAACAAGTGCTGTATTGAACAGTCTCATCTAAAACAATAAGTGCTGTATTGAACAGTCTCATCTAAAACAATAAGTGCTGTCTTGAACAGTCTCATCTAAAACAAGTGCTGTATTGAACAGTCTCATCTAAAACAATAAGTGCTGTCTTGAACAGATTCTCAGAAGTCTTCAGAGACCAAAAGTAGCACCTTCCATTCTTGTGTTGAACACAGCGAATGCACAAGCTCCACTTTATTTGATGATGAACTTGTGCTAGCAGAAATTTCCCCAACATGACTTCAGTCCAACTTGTACAGACCCATCTATGTTTTGTTAATTTACCAACTGTAAGGTATGTTCTGATGTATCACCATTCTCTGCACACCCTTTAAAAGCAATGAAGACTTGCAGATTAATCATCATATCTCCAGTGCAGATCCACTCGTCCATTTTAATTATGGTTTTAAATGAAGATACCAGCCCAACAGTTCTTTCAGTCTGTGACATCTACAACATGTCTCATTTCATACTCATCCCTATAAGGTCAGTAATAGGAAGCTCTTTAACCACAGTTTTGCAGCAGGAGGCAATCTGATCATCAGAAGAGAACACACACACCCCCCCCCCTCGATCAAGTGTTTTGGCTCTTTAGCTTCCTGACACTCTAGGGAAGGTGGGCCTGTCTGGGTCATGACTCCCAGACATCGACCTCCTGCTGCAATGAACTTTAAGGAGGTCAGTTATATGAGGTCAACTTTATAATTATTAAGTGGGTGTCATGTGATGACCTGAAGTATTTGCTCTAAAGTATGTATAAACATCCACTTCACATTAATCACAAGTCCATTTGCCTTTTACTACAAAGTGAATCAATCCATCAGGTTGGTGTGATATTAATACCTACATTGTACATCAACACTTCTACTATCTATTGTCCTTTCAATCTGAAGATGGCACATAAGGCAAAAATGCTAGACTCTTGTGTCCAATGATCTTTCAACTATCAGAACTTGCAATCGACCTGCATTGTGTCTTACCACATGGCTATGTTCTGGGTGAGTTAATCTCAGCAAGGAAGCTGATGTCTGCTGTTGTTAACTCTCGCTTTAATGTTCTTTTTAGTGTTTCTATAGGTCGGCACACATCAACACTTAAGACAAATCTTGTTATCTTTTTTTTCCATCACAGTTTAACGAAGACTGTGATTGAACATTACCATTGACACAACTCAAAACACTATAACAAATACTTGTATCTACTCACTAAATTCAACAAATACCCTCCCCCCAAGATACCTTCAAATGTTATAATGCTTATCGATAATTCAACATACGCATTTAAATGAAAATTCACTTTGTCAACTCTGCGAATTAACTGGTCTCATTTTAATGTTAGTCTGAATACTGATATTTAAAATACAAAATTATGTTAAACTTCAACTTGAATGTGGCATATGGGAAATATTGTGTTAGGTGCCCATATTATTATGACCATCAGCACACCTTTAGGTTATTGAGTTATTTATGGATTATCATTGCACTCCGAACATGCCCATAGGTGCCCAGATCCCCTCCTCAGCATGTCCTGTAGCATCCAGCAACTGAGGACTTCAGCTACGTTGAACTTCTTTAGCTAATAAGGAGAAACGCTATATCTTAATATCCCAGTATATATATATATATTCAATGATGAGTGTTCCAATAAGCCAGATGGTTTGTGGATGAAACCTGGCCACTTTTCTGCGATTTATCATTTCATTAACAAGTATCCTACTCTAATTGATGATACTAATCATCTACCAGTCTGAGTCAACGATGTGAATCAAAGATAATCTCACAGAACAGGTGAAATAATAATTGGTGTTATCCTTTTACTTGATGAGCTACAAGATAATCTTACAGAACAGGTGAAATTGTAAATGGTATTGGCCTTTACCTAATGTGCTACAAGATCTCACATAACAGGTGAAATTGTAAATGGTATTGGCCTTTACCTAATGTGCTACAAGATAATCTTACAGAACAGGTGAAATTGTAAATGGTATTGGCCTTTACCTAATGTGCTACAAGATAATCTCACATAACAGGTGAAATATTAAGTGGATTATCATCCTTTTATTTTAAGTGCTACGGCTAAGGTTTTTCACATCCAGCAATCACATAAATGGCTTTGAAAGAAACAAATCCAGAAAACAGCTCTACACTATTTTTGTGTGTGAATTACTGTAGCATTGGTCAAAGCATCACCTTTACTTGACAACAGTGAACATAACCTTGAAATCACCTCCTTGTTTTTATTTCGTGCTCTCCTAAATCTGACTTTAGCTGATGATGCCTAAAGCTCAAATGCTGCACACATTTTAAACTGCCACTAACTGCTATACAATTGTAATCTTGGAAACAAAATATGATGGCCACCATTCACGATAATTTGAGTATTTTTAAAAAAATAATAAAACAGGAAAATTCTGTGTATATTTACTATCTCTCATTGGTGGCATAGGAACACTTCACAATAATATAGTCAACTTAAGGGCAGGTAATCAATTAGTTTTGACAGCATTTGTTTCACAACATACTGATAATATTAACACAATTCTCAATTATGCATGAACAAAAATGCCAGCAGTAAATGCATTAGTATTGGCTTTCCTCAATCCAGGACTTGAGAGCTGTTGGAAGTGGTAACTGTTGGATATGATCAAAGCGTGTGTGCTGTCGAATAACAAAACGACACAAATACTGTAATGATCGAACTTGTGTATATCTTGAGACAGGTTTAGTCAAACGAACAGGGAATTGCTGAGCACCTGTAGAGAGGGACTGAGTGAAATAAAAGATTCCAGTGTGTGATTTGCTCATTGACTGCTCAATCAATTCAACAATTGATGGATAACCTTCGATGTCTGGTTGTGCATAGAAACTGAACATTCCGTTGTAATGTTCTATTCGAGTGTGATATGTGCAACCATAAGAACGAAATGAAAGGCTAAGTAGATATCTCTCATCTGAACTGTCTCGGACGAGGAAGGCACCATCTGGTTGATTAGTCAACTTTTTCTCTGCCTCATTTCTGCTGATTGGTCCCCAGTACCAGCCAAACTTGGACAATCGAATTAGCTCTTGAGTGAGACTCCATACTTTGGGACTCCATATTCTCATCTTTCCTTTCAAGGGATCAAATTCTACATGGCTGTCTGATTCACAAACAAAATCTGGGTGGCACGTCTTATCAATCTTAATGTTTACATTTGCATCTCCAACATGAGACACGCTCTCTTCAAACATAAAATCACCATTCTGAATGGAGATGTAGGATTAAACTGAGAAATATCTTTAGAAAGGCAACTCTGACTACTTTCCATGAAAGCTTCTGAATTACAGTGGTTTCTTTTGTTGTGGCATTCACTCACTTTTGGTGATAAATATGTTCTTACTGGACAATTAAAACTATCACAGCTTTGAGAACCCAGTCGAGGTTCAATATTATGGGACAGTCTGACATTCTCTGTTAAACTAGAGCTAGTCAGAACTGGTGTACTGCTCCTTGACTGACAATCTTTAACAAGGTGGTGGCTATGTGCGGAATTTTGAACGTCATATTCGGTTATACAGTCAGACTTTCTCCTTCTCACAGACAGGAAAGAAAACCTTCGACGTAAACTTCTAAAAAACCCAACTTTTTCCCTTTTCCTTGGATTTACATCTCGCGAGATCAAAATTGTGTCTGCATTGCCGTTTTGATAAACACGAGCCTCTTTGCCATCTCTAAGCGATACATGAGAATAACCTGAAGTTCTCAAACCAGAGTGTTGTGCAGCAAGTTGTTCATTATGATCAAGTTGCTGACCATCGCGCCCAACGCAACAACAATTGTTATAAGAACAATACTGAATAGTACTCTCACTTTCATCTTCACATGTGCACTCAGTATAACAACTTTGTGAAGAAATTGTTGCCCCTTTCACGCTGACCTTTTCATCGTCATAGCAGCGGAGTGCTAAGATGATGGACACAATAAATGTTACCGTTTTGAATGGACACTTACGGACCTTGTTGTGGTTTGTGAGGACTTCCACGGTCTCGCTATCTGCGCATGCGCTATCAAATACGCAACTTCCGCCAATTCTTAGAATTGACGGGGACACATTTAGATCATCTTGGGTTGAAGGCTGCTTTTTTCTTTAATCTTGCTTTATGATGCCTTTAAGCGTCGCAGTGAAAAGAAGAGTTGTTGTCAGCATACTATGGTGTCTCTAGATATTTGGTTGCATTTCATTTTCACTTTTCATAAATGGAACGTCTTTCTTTGACGTTTCTGTTGTTGATGTTGTTCATGTTATTGTTTTAATTGCCTTTATGGGATTACTGTGACCACAAACCACTCTCCATGTGTGTGCCACATATTTACACCCCAGAAAGAAACACTAAATATAACAACATCATGTGCCGTCTGTGATATTAATGACCACAGACCAGGAGCCTCCAGTATGATTGATACAACTGTTGCACCAAGCATTTCATCAGCAGAACCATATCTATGGAATGTTAATCTGACATTGTTCTTGAATGATGTCCAAGTTAATGAGACATCAGAATCGTGTGGCGGCAGGTACAAGAAGGGAGCGGAGAACATCAAGTTCTGCTCTACACATTCACATCTAAGAGTGAATCAGTGAAGGTCACAAAATCATATTCTGATTCTCTCTGTGGTTTTACTAACTACAGGTCATGTGGCTTCTGTTGGATTGGAAATGATAACTTACCACCACTGTGTGTCTATATGTTTGGAATTGGAGTCATCAACGATGGCCTAACATCATCAGGTGCTATGACGATCATCGTTTTCGGGACGACGTGAACTCCCATGGTATATGGTGGATAGGCGGTAGGAACCATTGAAGGCTATGTCTGAAAAATGTTCTTTCTTGCAGTTTCCTCATATTCCAAGTCCGGCGTGTTGCAGGAGCTACTGAGTTAAGTGCTCTGTGCACACCGTGAGCTGTGTGTCTCATCCGTTTTGATCCTGCTTCGATATCCCGCTTGTTTACGATGAATGATGATATCGTATGACAGGGAACAGTTGGCTGTGTTCACTTTCTGTGCGGTTTCGCCTTATGTCTTTTGGCGTGTGCTGAGACTGCTACGATGGGGACTACAGTTACCTTTCTTTGTTTGGGAGATGAGTTAGTAATTCGGATGATTCCACTGGCACGGGCGGTTGAGCAATTATGGATTTTAATTCGTTTGCTGTGATACCGAGGCCTTCCATAACCAATGTTATTGTTGTGTTCGCCAGCTTTCAACTCTGACGAAGTCACTAGAGACGTATCTGATTGCTACTTTATGATGCCTTTGAATCTTAATACAAGAGGGCTACTGTGAGATCGAGGGTAGACATGCTTGCTGCGTTCGCCTGATGACTAAAAGAGTACACCTCTTCATCTTCCGCCCTAAAGGGATGTTAAGTGGGCGTGTCTGCGTTGTGTTGGGCTTGCAGTATAATTGTAATATTTGCGCCTTTATGTCCAACATATCCGACTTCAGCGCGACATTTTTTTAGAACCAGGTTGTCTTCCCTCCCTACTCGCTTGGCCAGACTAGACATTTTAGTCTGTTAATAGAGGCACCACGGAGAGATGGAGCAGGGTCTGGGTGGTTCTGGTTCACCGATCCTGGCACAAGCCATCTTCTGTGAGTCGCTGACAACTTTCAGCTCTGGTGCTGTGAGGTGCGCCTTCGCTTCCGGGTAGACATGTGATTTTATAATTTCAATATGTGGTTTGTAATTTCACAAATTCACATTGCGGGAAGATCTTATGGTTTGATGTGCGACGAGGATAATCCGACAACTAACAGTGTTTCTTTCATATGTTCGGAATTGGAGTAAAAAACGATGCCCTAACATCATCAAGCTGACAAGAAAACAACCGACCAGTGTCGCAGCCGACAGTTGACAAGAAACAACCGACTAGTGTCGCAGCCGACAGTTGACAAGAAACAACCGACTAGTGTCGCAGCCGACAGTTGACAAGAAACAACCGACCAGTGTCGCAGCCGACAGTTGACAAGAAACAACCGACCAGTGTCGCAGCCGACAGTTGACAAGAAACAACCGACCAGTGTCGCAGCCGACAGTTGACAAGAAACAACCGACTAGTGTCGCAGCCGACAGTTGACAAGAAACAACCGACCAGTGTCGCAGCCGACAGTTGACAAGAAACAACCGACCAGTGTCGCAGCCGACAGTTGACAAGAAACAACCGACCAGTGTCGCAGCCGACAGTTGACAAGAAACAACCGACCAGTGTCGCAGCCGACAGTTGACAAGAAACAACCGACCAGTGTCACAGCCGGTAGCTGACAAGAAACAACCGACTAGTGTCGCAGCCGGTAGCTGACAAGAAACAACCGACTAGTGTCGCAGCCGGTAGCTGACAAGAAACAACCGACCAGTGTCACAGCCGGTAGCTGACAAGAAACAACCGACCAGTGTCGCAGCCGGTAGCTGACAAGAAACAACCGACCAGTGTCGCAGCCGACAGTTGACAATAAACAACCGACCAGTGTCACAGCCGGTAGCTGACAATAAACAACCGACCATTGTCACAGCCGGTAGCTGACAATAAACAACCGACCAGTGTCACAGCCGGTAGCTGACAATAAACAACCGACCAGTGTCGCAGCCGACAGTTGACAAGAAACAACCGACCAGTGTCGCAGCCGACAGTTGACAAGAAACAACCGACCAGTGTCACAGCCGGTAGCTGACAAGAAACAACCAACCAGTGTCACAGCCGGTAGCTGACAATAAACAACCGACCAGTGTCGCAGCCGACAGTTGACAAGAAACAACCGACTAGTGTCACAGCCGGTAGCTGACAAGAAACAACCGACCAGTGTCACAGCCGGTAGCTGACAAGAAACAACCGACCAGTGTCACAGCCGGTAGCTGACAAGAAACAACCGACTAGTGTCGCAGCCGGTAGCTGACAAGAAACAACCGACGGGTGTCGCAGCCGGTAGCTGACAAGAAACAACCGACTGGTGTCGCAGCCGGTAGCTGACAAGAAACAACCGACTGGTGTCGCAGCCGGTAGCTGACAAGAAACAACCGACGGGTGTCGCAGCCGGTAGCTGACAAGAAACAACCGACTGGTGTCGCAACCGATGCGAGTAACGTAGACTGTGAACTCAAGTCTCCACTTTACTTTGTGACTGGGTGTATCATTGAGTTTTTGCAAACCTCTGGTACTGCTCGTGGTATTCGAACCCTGATCGCCTGGACGGCGGGGAGTGTTTTCCACAAATACACAATGGCAGCTCCCGTGAAAGAGAGAGAGAGAGAGAGAGAGAGAGAGAGAGAGGGATGGACAGAGAGAGAGGTAAACAAACTCGCAAACTCGGTTAAATGTCACACTGCTATGTCACATGTACTGCATTACTATGTCGATAGCTCTGCTCTTTGAGCTTCCAATTTAGTGTACATATGTGTACATTGCTAAGTCGATGTCTCTGCTCTTTGAGCTTCCAATTTAGTGTACATATGTGTACATTGCTAAGTCGATGTCTCTGCTCTTTGAGCTTCCAATTTAGTGTACATATGTGTACATTGCTAAGTCGACGCCTCTGCTCTTTGCGCTTCCCATTTAGTGTACAATGCTAAGTCGACGCCTCTGCTCTTTGCGCTTCCCATTTAGTGTACATATGTGTACATTGCTAAGTTGATGCTAAGTTGTACACAAATGTGTACATTTTCAAACCGTGGATTTTGCTCTTTACTCTCACAAAGCCTTGCACTGCTGTGCGCACATTTATTTTACAACTCTCTGTTCTCCTTCTTCCGCTGGTCGTTACGTAGCAATACCAATTAGTTTCGATGAGCTGAATTTTAATTAAGAATTTCGTCAATTTTTTTTTACCATGCACTTTATCGCTATAATTGCGCTCATGATAAAGGCATTTTGCTAGAAACGTCGGTTTTGCATGGCGAAGTTAACTATTAAATCCACTTTGCACTTCTTTTGTTTCTCATTCACTTTTAATCATGTAACATTGGTTTCTGAAATGTTGACTTCGTTTGTTTCTCATTCACTTTTAATCATGTAACATTGGTTTCTGAAATGTTGACTTCGTTTGTTTCTCATTCACTTTTAATCATGTAACATTGGTTTCTGAAATGTTGACTTCGTTTGTTTCTCATTCACTTTTAATCATGTAACATTGGTTTCTGAAATGTTGACTTCGTTTGTTTCTCATTCACTTTTAATCATGTAACATTGGTTTCTGAAATGTTCAATTTCTATAATTGCACTTATTCTAATGGAAGACTGAGAAGACAAAAGCAATGTGACCCCCGGTCATCTATTTTTAGACATTTCTAACGTTGCTTCGGAATTGCAACATGGCGTCGTTCATAGACGACTCTACAGGGGAAGATGACAACGACGATAATTTTATTACTTTGGGAAATCCTGTGCCAGAGTTGCCTGAAGGTTGGTTGGTTTTTCATATTTGTCTTTTTAAGTTCTGCTTTGCTTATCAAGATTGTGCATTAAGGCGGCGCTTGCTTTGAAAAATCTTAAAAATTATTAGTGAATTTTTTAGTGTTGCTCAGTTGCTGATGCTGTTGTTGACTAGTTGACTTGTTTAGTAGTTTTAAAGTAGTTAAGTCAGTGAGTTAGTTAAAGTTAAGTTAAGTTAGTAGTAAGTAGAGACTAAGTTAAGTTAAGTAAGTAGTGTAGTTGGAGTTGGTTCTGGCCGCTCTCTCATTCTTCTAACCTATTCTCTCTGACTTAGTGACTACGGCTGAATCTCATTCAACCATTGATATATTATATTATATATATCATAATATATATATTCAATGATAAGATATGTGAATGACAAACCGAGCTACAAAACAACAACAAAGTTACAACGGAACAGGCGGAACAGAGTGGACACTAAAAAACACTAGACAGTACAGTGAACTCTAAACAAACATACAAAACGGTAATTTCCTAGTTTAGCGTTTTTCTGCGCGGAGTAATCAGTAACGTCCCCTTGCACATCTTTAGAATAAAGTTTAGGTAATTTCCTAGTTTGATCAGATATAGTCTTTCAGTTTGGAAGAGTGATGTCCCCTAAAATATGTCTGCCAAAATACAGTGGTTCTACGCATTCTTGGCGTTGGGGTCATTACGCTGGCATGTAATCATTTCGGAGTATCTGTTGATTGGGCGTTGGGTCCAGGGGTTAGGTTTAGCTTTAGTGTTAAATATTTATAAATATATTATAACGCGTGACAAAAACGACGCCACTCGGCCTGATTATGATCTTCTGATCGAAGGGAATTGTGCGGTTGATTACCAATCGGCGTAATGACCCAACGCCAAGAATGCGTAGAACCACTGTATTTTGGCAGACATATTTTAGGGGACATCACTCTTCCAAACTGAAATACTATATCTGATCAAACTAGGAAATTACCAAAGTTTATTCAATCGCTTTCTAATCTCAAATTCAAATCTATAATTAGACAGACATGTCACATTATTCATTACAATTTAGAAGTCTGAAGATCCCTGGCGGTTAGTTGGGTGGGGTTAGTTAAACCTTGAAACAGAAACTTAAAAACCAAACCTAACATATTAACCCTCTAAACCGTTAACCCTTGTTTGTTGAAAAACATAAAGTTAAATGCAAAAACAGTTGACACATTCAAATACATGTGTTCAATCAGGGGAGATCACTCGTTTAGTTGAAAGATGCTAAATAAGTTACTACTTAAGTTTTACAGTTGAGACCCCATATGAGTTGCTGTTTGTGAGTACTAACACTGAACAGTAACACAGGCTGTACTAGCAGTTGAGTAGTGTAACTGTACACAGTATTTAACTGTACTGTACAGTGAGTACAAGTAACAGGATAGTGTAACTTGATGACAGTGTAACTTGATAACCATTCATTGTGAGTGTAGCTGTCTGTAGACAGACAATACAGTGTGAGTGTAGATGATACTACTACTGTACTAGTAACTACAGTACTGTAGTCGTGTAATACTATAGTCACTAAGTCAGTATAAATAATAACACTAGTGTAGTTAAGTAGTGTACTCACCCTGTCAGTTAAATAAGTAGTAATGAGTATATGTGTGTGTGCATTACAGTGTGTAACAGTAGTTTGTAGTAGTATCAAGTTTGTTACCTGAATAATGTATGTAGTAACAATTATTTGCCTCTTCCCTATGTAGTAACATTTATTTGCCTCTTCCCTATGTAGTAACAATTGTTTGCCTCTTCCCTATGTAGTAACATTTATTTGCCTCTTCCCTATGTAGTAACAATTATTTGCCTCTTCCCTATGTAGTAACAATTATTTGCCTCTTCCCTATGTAGTAACAATTATTTGCCTCTTCCCTATGTAGTAACAATTATTTGCCTCTTCCCTATGTAGTAACAATTATTTGCCTCTTCCCTATGTAGTAACAATTATTTGCCTCTTCCCTATGTAGTAACAATTGTTTGCCTCTTCCCTATGTAGTAACAATTGTTTGCCTCTTCCCTATGTAGTAACAATTATTTGCCTCTTCCCTATGTAGTAACAATTATTTGCCTCTTCCCTATGTAGTAACAATTATTTGCCTCTTCCCTATGTAGTAACAATTGTTTGCCTCTTCCCTATGTAGTAACAATTGTTTGCCTCTTCCCTATGTAGTAACAATTATTTGCCTCTTCCCTATGTAGTAACAATTATTTGCCTCTTCCCTATGTAGTAACAATTATTTGCCTCTTCCCTATGTAGTAACAATTGTTTGCCTCTTCCCTATGCAGTAACAATTGTTTGCCTCTTCCCTATGTAGTAACAATTGTTTGCCTCTTCCCTATGCAGTAACAATTGTTTGCCTCTTCCCTATGTAGTAACTGTTCAAGCACTGAAACTAAACTTGACATTTGACTTACAATATAGACTTAGACTTGTAAGTCTTATTATAAAACACTAGAAGTCACGGTAAAGGTCAAGTTCAGTCTGATAAATTATTTCATTTCAGAAGACTAGTGTTCCCTTGAGTAAACATTGCACTTTATATGATGGTTCTCAATCTATCATTAGAAGACCTTGATGGTTCTCAATCTATCATTAGAAGACCTTGATGGTTCTCAATTTGTCATTAGAAGACCTTGATGGTTCTCAATCTATCATTAGAAGACCTTGATGGTTCTCAGTCTGTCATTAGAAGACCTTGATGGTTCTCAATTTGTCATTAGAAGACCTTGATGGTTCTCAATCTATCATTAGAAGACCTTGATGGTTCTCAATTTGTCATTAGAAGACCTTGATGGTTCTCAATCTATCATTAGAAGACCTTGATGGTTCTCAGTCTGTCATTAGAAGACCTTGATGGTTCTCAATTTGTCATTAGAAGACCTTGATGGTTCTCAGTCTGTCATTAGAAGACCTTGATGGTTCTCAGTCTGTCATTAGAAGACCTTGATGGTTCTCAGCCTGTCATTAGAAGACCTTGATGGTTCTCAGTCTGTCATTAGAAGACCTTGATGGTTCTCAATTTGTCATTAGAAGACCTTGATGGTTCTCAGTCTGTCATTAGAAGACCTTGATGGTTCTCAGTCTGTCATTAGAAGACCTTGATGGTTCTCAGCCTGTCATTAGAAGACCTTGATGGTTCTCAATTTGTCATTAGAAGACCTTGATGGTTCTCAATCTATCATTAGAAGACCTTGATGGTTCTCAGTCTGTCATTAGAAGACCTTGATGGTTCTCAGTCTGTCATTAGAAGACCTTGATGGTTCTCAGTCTGTCATTAGAAGACCTTGATGGTTCTCAGTCTGTCATTAGAAGACCTTGATGGTTCTCAGCCTGTCATTAGAAGACCTTGATGGTTCTCAGTCTGTCATTAGAAGACCTTGATGGTTCTCAGTCTGTCATTAGAAGACCTTGATGGTTCTCAGTCTGTCATTAGAAGACCTTGATGGTTCTCAGTCTGTCATTAGAAGACCTGATGGTTCTCAGTCTGTCATTAGAAGACCTTGATGGTTCTCAGTCTGTCATTAGAAGACCTTGATGGTTCTCAGTCTGTCATTAGAAGACCTTGATGGTTCTCAGTCTGTCATTAGAAGACCTTGATGGTTCTCAGTCTGTCATTAGAAGACCTTGATGGTTCTCAATCTATCATTAGAAGACCTCGATGGTTCTCAATCTGTCATTAGAAGACCCCTAATTCTAGAGAAAAAGGAAACAATGTGAGGGTCAGGGCCTATGTTTCTGACACAGCTTGTTCACAATTATGGTTCCCACTTGCGTCAGATTTTAAAATCAGGTACATCAACTAAATGTCCACACTTAATTAATTAATAAAAAATTAATATTAGCACCTGAATTGGGAAGTGATCTAATTTGTGATTTTCAACAGTATTGAGAAACACTTGAGAACTACTGTAGTTTTGTTGTGATGTCAACTAAGGAGAGATCACTCTTTATCTTAAATAATTTATCAGACAATACTAGACCTTTATCAAAGTCATGGTGTGGAAGTCGCTGTCTCCAGCGGAACTGAATCTAAATACTTTTTTGAATTATTTTAGTATTATCTGTACTATGCTAATACTTTACTATAAATAAATACTAGTCCATGCATAGAAGCCTAGTGTTCATATTTTTTCTGATGATTTTATTGTATCATTGCTTATTCTGTTTCTAGGGCAACCTCAAAAGAAACCAACAACTATACAAGATTTGACAGCAAGAGATAAACAAGGAAGACGCAGATTCCATGGAGCCTTCACAGGGGGATTCTCTGCTGGCTTCTTCAATACAGTGGGCACCAAAGAAGGTATGCATAGAACATTAAAGATAAAGAAACAATTTTTTTAAATGAGTGCCAGATCATTGGGGAGGGGGGCTGTTTTAAAAAAAAAAAAATTTTGCAGATTTTCAAAACACTTTTTTTTATTATGATGGGGAAATCTACTTGGCCATCTGTGAGACATCAAACAAACCTTTGTAACACGGGATAGACAGCGAACAATGCATTGAGGGAGCCAAACATATCGCTGGATTGACAAAGTTTACTGCAGCCATGTGAATAGACAGGGAGCCGCGGTAGCTCAGTGGTTAGTGAACTGGACTACAAAGAACAAGATGTAGAGTTTGATCCCAACCGGCGGCTTCCGGTTCACACAGCCTTTATTGGATACCTGATTTTTTTTCTGGGAAAGTAAAGCGGTACGGGAGTAATACCGACCACATTACCCCAAAAATCATGTGCCGAGGGTCTGTAAAATTCATGGTCATTAACACCATATTCCCTATACGCCACTTGGCGTGACGGGGGTACTTTACCTTTTTTTACTTTATGTGAATAGACAACTTAACACCTCAGATAGCCACGGCACCATGCATTTGAAATTCAGGGCAAAACTCTAACATAACACAGAAATTATTACAACATCCGATTCCTTTGAATTACTGCTTGGGTAAAACACATAGCTGTGTAATAAACATTCAAAGATAATCTAATTTTTCTAACTCCAAATGTAACAATTTAGTGGTAGTAATTCCTGATGATGATATCGTGAAAACATGACCTACAGATATGTATCATGATCTAGGATTAAGTACCTTATTTACAGATCAAGTTGCAACTAAATTATAAAGACAAACCAAGAACCGAAACAACACAATTATAAATAACAAAGGATAGTCAGCAGGCTACTGGTGTGACAGGAATATCTTTATGTACAGATTAGATCTTTAAACTACAAAAAAGAACAGTAAAAAATGTCAACAAAAAGGCATTGTTACATCCATATGATGATCAAGTTGTACAATGCTTGCTTATGTTTGCCCATTGACTACATCCATATGATGATCAAGTTGTACAATGCTTGCTTATGTTTGCCCATTGACTACATCCATATGATGATCAAGTTGTACAATGCTTGCTTATGTTTGCCCATTGACTACATCCATATGATGATCAAGTTGTACAATGCTTGCTTATGTTTGCCCATTGACTAAAGGAGTACAGCTCTTCATCATCCACCCTTAAAAGGACATTAAGTGGGCATGTCTGCTTTGTGTTGTGGTTTGCAGTATAACTGTGATATTTGCACCTTCCGGCCCAACATATCCGACTTCAGCTCGAAGTTTTACAATAAAATAAATGACAACACATAACATTCCTTCTTTGTGGTTGACAAACTGATTGTTAGCCCATATGTTATATACAGAAACTTTAAATAACAAAAAATAATTAACGCAGAATTGAAGCAGCTTTTCTGTTGCAACCTCAAAGTGTTTTGTGTTGCCTTTTATCATTGAAGAAACAGTAACCATAACATTAGTTCTGTTATCATTTATACCTGCTTTACTCAGCATTTTAGTTTATGTCTATCCCACTAAACCAGGAGGACCAGAGTATACAACATGAGCTACAAACATGACACATTTCTCCTCTGTAAACATCTATACAGAATGAGGACAGATCATATGTCACATAACAAACACTACAACAGACACGAAGAGAAAACAGTTCAATACAAGATTATTGATTGACCTGCACAGGGACTTTGGACTTTAGAATGGAGTAGCACCACTGCAGGTGGAATAATCTCATATCTTCTCAGCCCCCATTCCAACAACCAACAAAGAGTTCATCCTGATCATTCATACTGTTCTAGTGAATGTGTTGCGTTCTGAAAAAAGGTGCACAGCTCATGATGCACATTTCCATGGTTAGAAAATTGTGGAAGGACATGATGGCTTACACCAACCGGTATGGCACTTGATGATGATGACAGAATAAAAAGCTCTTGAGTGTTATGTAAAGCCTGTATTGACATACAGAAGTAAACCTTGAACCACTGGACACAGACAAGAAAATCATTGGAGTCCACAGAAATGTGCTTGTACAGTAGAATGTTGGAAACACCATGAACTGCTAAAGCAGCAAAGATGTTCTAAAACAAGAGAAGTGAAAAGTATGCTTATTTCCAACATCAGGAAAAAACAGTCTTCATTGGTTAGCCATATAATGAAAAGGGGACAACTGGAATATATTATGATAACTGAAATCTCGAGGGAAGAAGAGATAGAGAAAACAGACATTTTAGAAGAATTACATGGTAGAAAATCGATAGCAGAAATGATAAAACCTCATTTAGAATGTTGTGAAGAGACATGATCATTTATACCAGCTGCTTGCACAGTACTCGATGATGAGAATAAGATAAGAACCTGACATCATGTGTTTCATGGTGTTTAAAGATACAGTTGTTTTCATTATCTACCTTTCACCTCCCTGTGGAGCATAGGTCTTCAACAAACACTTTCCAAGCGTTTCTGTTTTTTGCCAGAAGTTGATTTGATTTCATGTAATTTCTATTGCAGGTTTTATTCCTTCTACCTTTGTTTCTTCAAGAAGTAACAAGGGTCAAAGGTCAGAGAGCAGACCTGAAGATTATATGGACGATGAGGTACTAGATTTGACATATTGTAGGCATTGGTTATGAAGAGGTGATTTTGCAGGATTGTAGTTATCTTGATTGTAGATAGTTGGACAGACATCACATGTTTTTGTGCAGTCACTGACCATATCTCTAAGGACTACATTCATTGATTGTATTACGTAACAAGAAATCACATTTCTCCTGGTATTATGTGACAAACCACATTTCTCCTGATATTATGTGACAAATCACATTTCTCCTGGTATTCTGTGATAATACACCACATTTCTCCTGGTATTATGTGACAAATCACATTTCTCCTGGTATTCTGTGATAATACACATTTCTCCTGGTATTATGTGACAAACCACATTTCTGCTGGTATTATGTGACAATAAACCAGTTTTCTCCTGGTATTATATGACAATAGACCACATTTCTCCTGGTATGTGACAAACCACATTTCTCCTGGTATTATGTGACAATAAACCACATTTTTCCTGCTATTATGTGACAAACCACATTTCTCCTGGTATTAATTGACAATAAACCACCTTTCTCCTGGTATTATGTGACAACAAACCACATTTCTCCTGGTATTATGTGACAACAAACCACATTTTTCCTGATATTATGTGACAACAAACAACATTTCTCCTGCTATTATGTGACAACAAACCATATTTTTCCTGGTATTATGTGACAACAAACCACATTTTTCCTGGTATTATGTGACAACAAACCACATTTCTCCTGGTATTATTTGACAGCAAACCATATTTCCCCATGTATTATAAGAATTGACAATAAACCACCTTTGGCCTGGTATCATAAATACCAGTCTGTACCAGTCTGGCACACTACTGTTGATCAGTTAAAAAAAAAGCTGACTTAATAAGTTGAGAAGGTAATAACAGCAAGAAAAAATACTGGCCCTGTCATGTCTGAATGCTGTAGCTTAGTAAACTGGAATGGAATAGTTTTTGCCTAAACACCAATATGTTTACCTTTGTCGTGATTATAAATAGCATCACATGATACCTACAGCTGTTTGTTTTCATCTGACAGTGGCATTTTAGTTCTGATCTTGACAGTTGTGCAGCATTTATAGATAAAGATATCTCGAGTCTAGTACGTTACCCTCATTCTTAAAATTGATATTTGATGGAAGTGGTTTCAGTTTGTGACATCACATACAAAAAGTAAAATTGTTTAGCTAAAGTCAGTATTTATATGTGAATGATATCTTTAGTAGTTAATAATGGTAACAAAAAGATCAAACATTGGCAAGACTGAGAGTTTTTGGCAGTGCAGTGTTCAGCTTTTAACTATCTATCTATCTATCTATTGACCTTTCGAGCCGTAACCGGCCCATAGGGCGTAGACCAAGATACACCTTCTCCTATATGAATTTTTGTTCTAGCAGTTTTCTTTTAAAGATATTTTATCAAATCTCGCCATCTGTCTCTGTTCTGTGCAAGCAGTTCTATCTCATTGAGGGAGCCGATTCCTGCTGCTCTTGCCTCTCTCATCAATGTTCTTCTCAGTGTCTCCCTGGGTCTTCCTCTTTTCTTTTACCTGTTGCTTTTAACTACAAAGGTTTTAAATTTCAAGATTTAGCATCTTGTAATCATTTTGACAAACGTGGAGGTCATGACTCGTACAGGCCTCCCGGACATCTACACGCTGTTCAAACAACATAGGTTACGCTGGCATGGCCATGTACACCGTATCAAAATATGGCCGCATACCAAACGATATATTCTATGGACAACTAGTAGATGGCAAAAGGACTAGGGGGCACCCAAAACTTTTATTTGTAGACGTGTGTAATGTGACATGAAGACTCTGAACATAAACCCTGCAGCCTGGGAAGAAATAGCTGCAGACCGCCATCTTTGGAAACACACTCTAAAGCTTCAACCCAAATAAGAAGCAGACATATTCATAGAAAAAGAGAATACACAGCTAAAGAAAAGAAAAAATAACATTTCTAGGGGTGCTGAAAAATCCATGGTCAACTATGACTGACGGAGGCTACTACTAATCAAATTGAATGTAGAATAGAAAAATGGTCATGTCTTTTATCTTCCTGGAAAGACACAAATAAGCAAATGAATTAAAGTATCAGTGACAAACACCGGTATTTCTTTGTAGGATTTTGATGAACATGGCATTGCACCTCGTCAGTTTGCAACCACTGGAACTTACACATCAGAGGATAGAAAGAGGAAACATCACGAGGATGGCATTGAACAGTTAACATCATCATCTCATGTCAATCTTGCCCAACCTCTGACAGACCTCATAACTCCTGAACAGTAAGGTCCATTTCTGTTGTATGTCATATATGTTGTTGTATGTCATTTTTGTCTTGTTTATATCACATGTATTGATCATCATATACAATGGTGTGTTATATACTTTGTATATCATCTGTTTCACTATCACTCCCAAATTAGGTTGACTTATTGGTCTCGAGGCAAGACACCGTTCTCAAGAAGAGAGCTTGTGAGTTCAAATCCCTGCTGTACCAGTTTGGATATTTATTTTTGTGATTTCTCTCAGCGGCAACCATCCCTGGTCTCAGCAGCGAGGGCCGGCTTGAAACATCAATTACTCATGGATGGAAGCAATATGAGTACCTCCGAAGTTAGAGTAATCTGCCTGTGTGGTGAGGGGCCCCTGTGCACACATCTGCCAGGAAAAAATGGATTAACACACAAAATTCAGTTCCTAGACTCTAGGGACTTTGTCAAAGCTGGCGAACGGCAAAAAAAAAAACCTCCCAATTTAGCTGTAAACAAGCATATGTATTGATCACTTGGACTATATACACCATAAAGTAAAAAAAAATGAGTGTATTTCACATACAGTGGTTAATGCAATCTTTTGGAATCTCCTAAGAATTAGAATTAAAAACAGTGATGTTCCAGGGGGACTAGATGACCTATGGATATGATGCTAGCCTCTGGACAAGAAATTCCTGGGTTTGAATCCCACCATAGGTGATGGAAATTTGTCTCTGCAGATCCACAATGTCTAGCCCTCTTGGATAATTATAAAAAGTACAGGGGGCCACATGTGCACTCCTAACTCATTAAAGAACTCTTGGTAGTTAAAAGTAGAAAAGTATAGCCTGGAGATGGTAACAGTCCTGGAAAAGATTGTTCAGAAATGAGAAATTTACCTACGGTGAAGATGAGTGTATTGAGTCAAAAAAGGTGGAAATGCTGCCTCTTGCCATCAACTAGTGACACAATCCGTGCCCACTCAACAGGTGAACACTAAGAAGAGAAGTGAGGTTCTAGATCTTACTATAAAAAAATAAAGTAAAGTGCCCCCCTCACGCCAAGGGGCTTTTTGGGAATATGGTGTTAGTGACCATCAATTTTACAGACCCTCGGCACATGATTTTTGGGGTAATGTGGTCGGTGTGTTACCCATGTGTTACCGGAGCAAAAGATGTCATCAAACAGGTCTGTGGGCTTACCAATATCAGCGTTGGTGAGGAGTGGATACCGGTGCCTACGTCATTCAAGCGGACTTTCTCGTGTATTGTCACACTCGACAGGAAAAGTAGGGAACAGAACCCGGTCGTGGTTAATGCTGAGGTCAACGGTCTCATCTGCGATAACACCGATGAGAAAGATGCAGTCATCTATACAGATGGATCTGTAAGACGACACAAAAGAAGTGCATGGGCATTTACAGCACGCTCGGCAGGCAGAATAGTCAAAGAAGACAGTGGTGCATACGCCATGACCACGAGTAGCATGACAATGGAGGTGATGGCAGTGACCAAGGCATTCAAATGGTTAGAGTCACAAGACTACATCCACGCATGTATACTGAGTGATTCGATGAGCATGATAAAAAAAGTGGAGGCGGGCTTTGTACGCATGCAATGGGTAGAGTCGTTGCAGAAATCCAAAATACGTAAGGTCACCTTTGTCACCCTGGACATGCGGGAGTACGGGGAAATGAAAGAGCGGACAGGTTGGCTAGCTGCGCTGTCGTTGAGGATGGGCAACCGATGGATCGGGCGGACATCATCAATGCCCTCCGAGATGTGGGAAGAGCACATTACTTCGACAAACACAGATCCAAGTCACTTCTTCAGATGATGGAAATGGGAGTTAAGATGGGCACAGCCAGAAATGAGAAACTTGGTGGCAGTGTAAGAAGACTTATCAACCAACATAGAACTGGAGTCGTCAGTCGCTGGACACTGAGGGAATTGCTGAGGAGGGGATCTGAGCACCTATGGACATGTTCGGAGTGCAATGATGATGACCCGCAAATAACTCAATACCGGGGCCTCGTTATGAGGGAAGTAAAGAATAGTGACACTGTGACCTTCCAAGGCATGTTGTAAGAGGCGACTAAGGAGGTTGATCGATGGCTTGACAAGCTGTCATTGTAAAAAGTATTGTTATGGAAACAGTGCCATATATTTTAGAGCAGTGATCTCTGCAATATGTGCCATTTTGGCACCCAAAGTTTCTGTTTTTAAGATTGTGGTTCTGCCCTATGTGCCGTCTTCGGCTCGAAAGGACAATAGTGGTCGGTATTACGCCAGTGCCGCTTTACTTTCCCAGAAAAAAAGTCTGGTACCCATTAAAGGCTGGGTGATCCAGAAGCTGTTGTTTGGGATCGAACCCTACCTCTTAGATCTTACTATCCTTCGGCAAAACCACCTGAGATGGTTGAGCTACTTAGTGAAATGGGGGATGGACAGACTCTCAAAGTCATTATATAATGAAAAGTTATTTTTTTTAACTAAAGAAGCAAATGAAAATCGTTCCTTTGCTATACAGAGATCTGTGAACATAATAAGGAAGAGTTAGGTATGGCAACAAAGACTGCTGCAGCTGGAGGCAGGCAATGAATGCTGACAGGAGAACTCAAATTGAAACAGTTGCCAACTAAAGACTAGTACAAGGAAATCAACAATTGCCCCTGACATGTTCATCACACTGGAAATGAGTTTATTGTTTCCTATATATTTAAATGGGAGCTGCAATAGCTCAGTGCTTAGTGAATTGGACTACAAAGGACAAGAGGTAGAGTTCAATTCCAACTGACGGCTTCCAGGCTCACCCAGCCTTAAATGGGTATAGGATTTTTTTTCTAGGAAAGTAAAGTGGTACGGGAGTAATACCGACCACATTACCCTCAAAATCATGTGATAGAAGTTCTGTAAAATTTATGGTCGCTAACACCATATTCCCTATACACCACTTGGCGTGATGGAGCTCTTTACTTTACTTTATATATTTAATGTCTGATTGATAAAAAGGACCGGATTTGATTCCCAGAAGTGGATGGGATTTTCTTCAGGCCAAGAAGGCTCTAGAGTTCACCCAGCCTCTAAAAATGGTACCAGAGATATTTCTGGAGAGTAAAAGTGGCCTTGCGTGATACCAACCACATACCCAAAAATGTGCCGTGGTCATGGAGAAAATATGGTCACTAACACCATATTCCCCATATGTCTAGCAAGGCTTGGAGGGAACTTTTTTCTTTTACTTAACACTCCCCCATTAAGTGGACAAGGATGTGTTGTGTCACAAGTTAACTGCAAGGCCACAATATCTGCACCTTTTTGACCTGACAAATCCATCTGCAACAGGGTTAGATTTGACAATTGATTAGACTTAACAACTTTTTGCCCAAATAGTGGCTATTTTTTGGCCTACTCTTTTCGACTTAACTGCCAAGGGCTATTTTTTTGCCTACTCTCTTCACCTTTTAACTGCCAAGGGCTATTTTTTGGCCTACTCTCTTCAACTTTTAACTGCCAAGGGCTAATTTTTGACCTACTCTCTTCAACTTTTAACTGCCAAGGGCTATTTTTTTGCCTACTCTCTTCAACTTTTAACTGCCAAGGGCTATTTTTTGGCCTACTCTCTTCAACTTTTAACTGCCAAGGGCTATTTTTTGGCCTACTCTCTTCAACTTTTAACTGCCAAGTGCTATTTTTTTTGCCTACTCTCTTCAACTTTTAACTGCCAAGGGCTATTTTTTGGCCTACTCTCTTCAACTTTTAACTGCCAAGGGCTAATTTTTGGCCTACTCTCTTCAACTTTTAACTGCCAAGTGCTATTTTTTTGCCTACTCTCTTCAACTTTTAACTGCCAAGGGCTATTTTTTTGCCTACTCTCTTCAACTTTTAACTGCCAAGGGCTATTTTTTGGCCTACTCTCTTCAACTTTTAACTGCCAAGGGCTATTTTTTGGCCTACTCTCTTCAACTTTTAACTGCCAAGTGCTATTTTTTTTGCCTACTCTCTTCAACTTTTAACTGCCAAGGGCTATTTTTTGGCCTACTCTCTTCAACTTTTAACTGCCAATGGTTCTTTAACATGCACAAGTGTGCACAGGACCTCCTGTTTTTTGTTCTTATCCTAGAGGGCTAGACATTGGATCTCACTACCCAGAAAGGGCTAGACATTGGATCTCACTACCCAGAGAGGGCTAGACATTGGATCTCACTACCCAGAGAGGGCTAGACATTGGATCTCACTACCCAGAGAGGGCTAGACATTGGATCTCACTACCCAGAGAGGGCTAGACATTGGATCTCACTACCCAGAGAGGGCTAGACATTGGATCTCACTACCCAGAGAGGGCTAGACATTGGATCTCACTACCCAGAGACCAGGGAAGGGTAAAGCCACAAAGAAACCACAGATTCAAAGTGAAATATGTCAAACACCTGTGGCAGACTTCGCACCCATTACATTCCTGTTAAGAGGTCAACGTCTTACCTCTATCCAATCCTACCTATCCAATATTTCATTTAGTTCATGGAATAAACATAAACGTACTTTAGAAAAAAATTATTCTTTTTATCTTATAATAATTAATTGCACTTGTCACTTTTTACTGTCATAATTTTATATTAAATTCTCTTATAATTTAATTAACTGAAAAAAATGTCTTTTTTTTTTCTCGTCAGGTTGTCTATTGGAATAAAAATGTTAAGAAAAATGGGCTGGCGAGAAGGTCAAGGCCTAGGTCCTCGTGTAAAAAGGAAAAAGAAAAAGTTGAAAAGAAAGAGTCAAGAGTTGTCTTCCACGGGTAACATAATGATACTAACATTTTCTTCCTTTTTTTTTAAATTTAGTTAATGTGAGAGAACATTTAACAGGATTAACATTTGGAAGGGGGGGGGTGGAATGTTCTAGACCTAGAGAAATTCATGCTTCAGTAGCATATAAATGAGAGGAATCTGAACAAAAAGATAAATTGAAGAGTTTGGTAGTATATAAATGAGAGAATCTGGGCAAATAGATAAATTGAAGAGTTTGGTAGTATAAATGAGAGGAATCTTGACAAATAGATAAATCGAAGAGTTTGGTAGTATATAAATGAGAGGAATCTGGACAAATAGATAAATTGAAGAGTTTGGTAGCATATAAATGAGGAATCTGGACAAATAGATAAATTGAAGAGTTTGGTAGCATATAAATGAGAGGAATCTGGACAAATAGATAAATTGAAGTTTTGTAGTATATAAATGAGAGGAATCTGGACAAATAGATAAATTGAAGAGTTTGGTAGCATATAAATGAGAGGAATCTGGACAAATAGATAAATTGAAGAGTTTGGTAGTATATAAATGAGAGGAATCTGAACAAATAGATAAATGAAGAGTTTCTATCTATCTATTGACCTTTCAAGCCGTAGCCGGCCCATAGGGCGTAGACCAAGATACACCTTCTTCTATCTGAATTTTTGTTCTAGCAGTTTTCTTTTAAGATATTTTATCAAATCTCGCCATCTGTCTCTGTTCTGTGCAAGCAGCTCTATCTCATTGAGGGAGCCGAATCCTGCTGCTCTTGAATGAAGAGTTTGGTAGTATATAAATGAGAGGAATGTGGACAAATAGATAAATTGAAGAGTTTGGTAGTATATAAATGAGAGGAATTTGGACAAATAGATAAATTGAAAAGTTTGGTGGTATATAAATGAGAGGAATGTGGACAAATAGATAAATTGAAAAGTTTGGTAGTATATAAATGAGAGGAATCTGGACAAATAGATAAATTGAAAAGTTTGGTGGTATATAAATGAGAGGAATGTGGACAAATAGATAAATTGAAGAGTTTGGTAGTATATAAATGAGAAGAATGTGGACAAATAGATAAATTGAAAAGTTTAGTAGTATATAAATGAGAGGAATCTAAACAAATAAATAAATTGAAGAGTTTGGTAGTATATAAATGAGAGGAATGTGGACAAATAGATAAATTGAAAAGTTTGGTGGTATATAAATGAGAGGAATGTGGACAAATAGATAAATTGAAGAGTTTGGTAGTATATAAATGAGAGGAATGTGGAAAAATAGATAAATTGAAGAGTTTGGTAGCATATAAATGAGAGGAATCTGGACAAATAGATAAATTGAAGAGTTTTGTAGTATATAAATGAGAGGAATGTGGACAAATAGATAAATTGATAAATGAAGAGTTTGGTAGTATACAAATGAGAGGAATCTGGACAAATAGATAAATTGAAGAGTTTGGTAGTATATAAATGAGAGGAATCTGGACAAATAGATAAATTGAAGAGTTTGGTAGTATATAAATGAGAGTAATCTGGACAAATAGATAAATTGAAGAGTTTGGTAGTATATAAATGAGAGGAATCTGGACAAATAGATAAATGAAGAGTTTGGTAGTATATAAATGAGAGGAATCTGGACAAATAGATAAATTGAAGAGTTTGGTAGTATATAAATGAGAGGAATCTGGACAAATTGATAAATTGAAGAGTTTGGTAGTATATAAATGAGAGGAATCTGGACAAATAGATAAATTGATAAATGAAGAGTTTGGTAGTATATAAATGAGAGGAATCTGGACAAATTGATAAATTGAAGAGTTTGGTAGTATATAAATGAGAGGAATCTGGACAAATAGATAAATTGATAAATGAAGAGTTTGGTAGTATATAAATGAGAGGAATCTGGACAAATTGATAAATTGAAGAGTTTGGTAGTATATAAATGAGAGGAATCTGGACAAATAGATAAATTGAAGAGTTTGGTAGTATATAAATGAGAGGAATCTGGACAAATTGATAAATTGAAGAGTTTGGTAGTATATAAATGAGAGGAATCTGGACAAATTGATAAATTGAAGAGTTTGGTAGTATATAAATGAGAGGAATCTGGACAAATAGATAAATTGAAGAGTTTGGTAGTATATAAATGAGAGGAATCTGGACAAATTGATAAATTGAAGAGTTTGGTAGTATATAAATGAGAGGAATCTGGACAAATAGATAAATTGATAAATGAAGAGTTTGGTGGTATATAAATGAGAGGAATGTGGACAAATAGATAAATAAAGAGTTTGGTGGTATATAAATGAGAGGAATGTGGACAAATAGATAAATAAAGAGTTTGGTGGTATATAAATGAGAGGAATGTGGACAAATAGATAAATAAAGAGTTTGGTGGTATATAAATGAGAGGAATCTGGACAAATAGATAAATAAAGAGTTTGGTAGTATATAAATGAGAGGAATCTGGACAAATAGATAAATAAAGAGTTTGGTGGTATATAAATGAGAGGAATCTGGACAAATAGATAAATAAAGAGTTTGGTAGTATATAAATGAGAGGAATGTGGACAAATAGATAAATAAAGAGTTTGTCCATGAATGTGTTATTGCCTCTGTAACCCTGGTTGGCATGTGGCAATTTATATTTATTCTTATCTAATGAGTATGTCTGTCAACATTTCAGATTCCACAGTGAAGGTTTATGGATGTGCTCTCCCACAGTCAGAGGAAGAGGATGGTGTAAGTTAAGGCAGTTTATCTGTCTCATTTCAGGTGTCTGAATAATTTGTCTTATTGTCATTTCGCTATATAGTAGCTGGACCACACACAGATACCTGCTTGTTGGTGATGAAGACATCTGTCAGCACAGGGCTGAAAGCAACTCAGAGGTAACAACTTCCATAGAACCATCTTGGTCCTACTCCACCTCTACACTGTGCACCTAGTAACAGACTAACTAGTCTGACCAAATGAGTAAGGATCGAGAGGACAGACAATCTGGTACTTAACTCTTTCCAGATTTTGGCAGACTTTAGGTTTTCTATATGTTTCGACCAGATCAATTTTCAATTTAGAAAAATTCCATCACATGTCTTTTTCATTTTACAATTTCACACAATAATATAATTAAATCTGGTACATGTTATACATCACTGGAAAGGAAAATGGTTGAAGAAAATGAAAATAGCAATCTTTTGATGATATCTAGGGGGCACCCAAAACTTCGATTTGTAGACATGTGTAAGCGCGACATGAAGACTCAACATAAACCCTGCAGCCTGGGAAGATATAGCTGCAGACCGCAATCTTTGGAAACACACTCTAAAGCTCTAACTCAAACAAGAAGCAGACAGATTCATAGAAAAAGAAAATACACAGCGAAAGAAAAGAAAAAATAACATTTCTAGGGACGCTGAAAAATTCATAGTCAACTATGACTAAATACTATAACTGATGAAATCTGAAGGATGAAAATAGATGATTTATTATAAATAGTATACAAATATTCAAAGTCAGATCATTTTCAATTCAAAATATCATATTTCACGTACCACTATTTTTCCCTGACTAGACGTGTATTGCTATCCATTCTTCTAAAAATTGTACACAAACTAATCAAAATTTCTTCAAAATACACTTTACTTGATGTGTCCACAAATAATGAAACTTCTTCTTCTTTTCTCTTTTCACTGATACCTAAAAGGCGTCATGGTTTATATCATTTGTCGTTCTTGAGCTGCTCGAAATGTCTGAATTAGTGATTTTCCTTTGTTGTTACATGTCTCTGTCACTGCATCTGTCCATCTTCTTCTGGGTCTTCCTCTTGGTCTTTTTCCATGCATTCTCGAGAAGAACGCCCTTGATGGTGATTGGTAAGGATTCATTCTGACCAGGTGGCCAAACCATTTAAGTTGTTCTATATATTCTTGGCAGGGTTTAGTTCCTACCAGTAGTTTTTCCACTTTCATTTTGCAATTTTCGTTCGTGATCGTATTAGCACAATGGATGGTAATTAAAACAAACTGTAAGAATAAATCACAAATAAATCCGTTTGAAATAACACAAGAACGCTTGAATTTCTTTTACTACGGGCATTGACATTCACTTATAACTTAAATTTGACTCCCATCAAAAATTGCATTGTGTTGCCAGTACAGTCACACACTGGAAGTCAATAATGAAACTATGCACAAGAATTAGTAGACTTCTAAGTAGTAGTGGGTGTGGCCACTATTTGTCAGAAATAAACACACATTGACATAGAAAATTCAACCAATCTATCTACTGAACAAAGAAAATACCCTGTGGTAATCAAAGGAAGTAATTATAAAGCTTCTAGATATTGAATTCAAGTAATGATGCATATTTATGTAGAATTGTTGCTTTACTTGAAAATATTCAGCTGTACTCGGTCCGAGCCAATGTTTTGGTTTTTTATCCTATAATACCTTCATAAGTGGTCAGCGATCTACAACTGACTGTGTGCATCAGGAACAACAGAGCTAATCATGATGCTACTCCACCTCCTAGTGGTGCTCCTGGAAACAAGAAGATGCAAACTCTTGGTTGTGCTAGGCCAGATCAATCAGACTTAAAGAAAGTGTGTTGCCAGAAAGGATAGATCAGTCAACACCACTATAACCGACTCATTGTGGATGTCCCACTTGTGACAGGGAATTGTATGTCAGAAATGAACTTCACAGATGGACCCATGCACATAAGAGAGATACAGCAACATATTTCTAATGCTGTTTTTATCTTTTCTTTCTATGGATCATTATTATTGTTATTAATGTTTTTTTTTTTCAAATTATCATTATTATTGATTTGAAATTACTTCTTCCTCTGCTGCTGCTTTTGCCAGACTTTCTTTTAATTGTCCACCCATAAAATAATGTGAAGTGGGTGTTGATGTGTTTTGTTGTGGTTTACAACACTGCAATATTTGCACTTTTGGCTTAAATAGTACTATCTTCAGTACATACATTTTGAATATCTAGTTGCCTTCCCTCTTGATCCCTTGTTCATCTGGCTGACTGGTTAGCCCTGTTACAATGGGCACAGCGTAGAGGTGGTGTGAGATCTGGTTCACTGATCTTGGCATAAACAGTCCAGTATGAGTTGTTGGGCATTCTCATCCCTTTTACTGACCTTGGCCCCTATGGAATGGACAGATTTCTGAGGTCATAGAATATCTCCTTCATCAATCATAATCTTCCTCTCAAATAGACAACAGTATCCCTCTTTTGTCCAGCTCTAAAATAAACTCGCTGGGTATCATGAAGCAAGCCTGTACTCTCTTTCAATATCAATGTCTTATAAGACAAGGGAATAATAGATTCATACAAGCCTACTGAATGTTTTATGCATCTAAATGACCAGTCATACACAGATGACACATCCTGTCCCAGGGCAAAGCCCGGGCTTGGTACTGTTCCACTTTAATCAACAGTCAGTCACATGCAGCACAAACCTCTGCGTGCAAGTGCCACAACCATGTTGACTTTGTGGTCAGGTTAGTACGACCAGACTACTGCTGTCTCTGCAAACAGAAATATAGACCAGAAAGAATCACTTGAAAACACACAGTAACAAAAATTGTCTTCCTGCTGGTCTGCGGACCAAGATAGTCAACTAGTCAAATCTAGTTTAGGATTGTGGCATTTTTTTTACTCTATTAATTAAAAATAAATGTTAGTGGCTAGTATGTCAATTACTGTTCAGGTAAAAGAATGAATCCTTTGATCTTGTCTGTTCAGGACTCTGATGATTTTGTGCCTGAAAATATGTCCAGCATCACATTTGCTCCCAAAGATATCTCCCCTATCTCACTGGAAACAGCAAAGGACAATGTCCATGGTCTCGGCTATCGAGGAATTGACCCAAGTTTAGCGCTGCCCAGCTCATACATCAGTCATCATCCAGTCCGCTCACACAGACCTGGGAAAGGTATTCAAGGTCAGGTATGTCAATAAATTATGGATAGGTGTGTGGGGAAGAGAATCTCAGTTACTGCTCTCAAGTTTTTGACTGGGACACTTTTAATTTAATCTCTTTAAAAAAAACATATTAGTAATATGGAAAGTTGGCCACCTTTGTCAATTTTGAACAGAAAACTGGTTTTACAAATTTGTTGAACATTCTAGATACATTCTACATCATTGAGGCTTGATACATTTGACAAAGTTATTGAACATTCTAAATACATTCTACATCATTGAGGCTTGATACATTCTACATCATTGAGGCTAGATACATTCTACATCATTGAGGCTAGATACATTCTACATCATTGAGGCTAGATACATTCTACATCATTGAGGCTTGATACATTTGACAAAGTTATTGAACATTCTAGATACATTCTACATCATTGAGGCTTGATACATTTGACAAAGTTATTGAACATTTTAGATACATTCTACATTATTGAGGCTTGATACATTTGACAAAGTTATTGAACATTTTAGACGCACATTTTTACACAAATATTGAAGCAGGAAACAGCTTAAAATATTGTATACAATTATTGTTTTAATTTTATGCATTTAGTTAACTCTAGATAAAAATACCTTTTCCATCACATCTTTGTAAAAATTACGCACAGTAAATGTTACATTTCGAGATCCAAAAAATAATATTTTCTTTGAACTTTTGCTATACAGCTGTGTGTTTACACAAGGAGAAATACAGGAGTCGGATGCGGTAATCATTTCCTGGCTTAGGTTCCATTTATAGCCTGAAATTTGACCACCTGGTGTTGTGGCTACAGGAGGTGTTATGTTGTCTATTCACATGTCGGCCACCAATCCATCATTTGAGCCATATGTTCTGCTTCCTCTTAGCGCTGTTCGCTGTCTATCCAGTGTTACAAAGGTTTGATGTCTCACCAACAGCCAAAGAAATTTCCCCTGTCATAATAATAAAGAAGAATCTCTTAAAAATTAGCCAAATTTATAATTTTTTATTAAAAAAAAAAAACAGCAGTGCTCTCACGATACCTATGTAATTTTATAGAAGCACACTAAGTGTTTGAAAAAAAAAATCCAACATCAGAGGAAACTATCCAACACTCAGGGGTAACTGGAAACAATAATTAGGAAGGTATAGGGAGGGTGAATGCCTGTGGCAAACTGTTGAATTCCAAGAATTTGTATTTTGAGTTAGCAAATTTTACGAAGGTGTCGTAATTTAGGGTTAAATTATTTTAAAAATTCAAACTATTGTGCTACGTGTTCATCATGCTTTATCATCAGCTAGACGTGATCAGTTGAAGAGGCTGGATAATGTGTGTTTTTCAGGCATTTGGTGTCGGGGCTTTTGAAGAAGAAGATGAAGACATTTATGCTATAGATAACATGTCCAAATATGACATCACAATGAGACCTGATGATGAGGAGGAAGACAGCAAGTTTGGCTGGACAGCTCCTAGAAGCCATGGTGAGATATCTTTGTTGAGTTTTTCATTTAGCTAGTCCAACAGCATTTGTACTCATCAATACTTGCTCCTAGCTCTTTTCTCTTTTATGTTTCAAGTCATTACCATCAGTGTTTCTGTACCAACAGCTCAGATTATCATCAAGTAGTTAACTTTAGGGACACTGTCTGCTTTAGAAGCCCCCAAGAGGGTAAAATCCTACAACTGAGAAATGTATTCAACAAGCTTATTGTCAAAGAGTAAACCATACTTCAATTGATACCATCCATGGCTCTTTGTTTTAATCTCAGAGTGGCATTTTATTTTATCCCCAATAATATTGCTATATTTTATTTTATCCTCAGTAATATTGCTATATTTTATTTTATCCTCAATAATATTGCTATATTTTATTTTATCCTCAATAATATTGCTATATTTTATTTTATCCTCAATATTGCTATATTTTATTTTATCCTCAATAATATTGCTATATTTTATTTTATCCTCAATATTGCTATATTTTATTTTATCCTCAATAATATTGCTATATTTTATTTTATCCTCAATATTGCTATATTTTATTTTATCCTCAATAATATTGCTATATTTTATTTTATCCCCAATAATATTGCTATATTTTATTTTATCCTCAATAATATTGCTATATTTTATTTTATCCTCAATAATATTGCTATATTTTATTTTATCCCCAATAATATTGCTATATTTTATTTTATCCTCAATAATATTGCTATATTTTATTTTATCCCCAATAATATTGCTATATTTTATTTTATCCCCAATAATATTGCTATATTTTATTTTATCCCCAATAATATTGCTATATTTTATTTTATCCCCAATAATATTTTAAATGAAGATGCCCCGAAGAAATGTCATTGCACTCATTCTTGAGGTTGATATTTTGTTGGAGTGGCTCATCGTTATGGCACTGCACAGTAATATTATTACACTATCTTTGGTAATTGATATGCTATTGATACCACCTGTATGGCTACCAGGGCCCCCACTGTCAGGGGAGAAAAGAATTGTGTCACTGTTTCCTGGAAATAAGGTTAAATACAAAAATACAAATTTCCAACTTGAATGTTAAGTCAGGCCTATTAAATGGCCGTGAAACATGGAGAACAACAAAAATGACAATCATGGGAAGGAGAAACTGATCTTCATTAATGGATGCTTGCGCAGAATAAAAGGGTGGAAATGGCAGGACACAATCACTAACATAGAATTATGGAAAAGTACCAGTCAAATCTCCCGTGCGCTACCGGGGCCTGAAAGGGGAGTAAAGAATAGTGGCGCTGTACTCTACCAGGCATGTTCGTAAGAGGCGAGAAAGGAGGGTTGGGCATGTGAATGGCTATCCCATACAGTAAAAAAAAATAAAAAACTTCACAAACATGGACAAGTCAAAGAGAGAAAAAGTTAATCCGCCATCCAGGAAAGAGAAGGGCTCTCTGTCTAAGAGACATATGACGCAAGCCGGAGAAAGATTTTCAACTCAAATGTTAAGGCGGTCCTATTATATGGATGCGAAACATGGAGAACAACAAAATTGACAATCACGAAGATACAGACTTTCATTAATGGATGCTTACGCAGAATAAAAGGATGGGAATGGCAAGACAAAATCACTAACATAGAATTATGGAAATGTACCAGTCAAACACCAGTGGATAAAGAGGTACAGTGAAGACAATGGCTCTGGATAGGACACACACTATGGAAAGCCAACTGAGAGTATTACACCAGGCATTTTTTTGGAATCCCCAGGGGAAAAGACAAAGAGGAAGACCAAAATATCCTTAGAGAGGACAGGTGGAAGCAGAGATGAAGATGATGGGGAAGACGTGGAATGATCTTAAATGAATGGCAAGAACTAGAACAGCCTGGAAAGTGTTTGTTGAAGACCTATGCTCCACAGGAAGAAGAAGAAGAAGACTGTTACCTGCCGCACATTTCGTAGGAGGCAACTAAGGAGGCTTGGAATCGAAGCCTGTACAATGGAGTAAGATGTGCATGGAGCAACCTTGTCAATGGAATTTATCTGATGCATTCTGGGAAATGCTTTGACAAGGTGGTGGAGCGGATATAGGACATTTCTGACTGCATGAAACTGGTTCCATGGATAGAACAGCTGTTGATATTTTAGTTCCATGGATATAGTAGGATAGAACAGCTGTTGATATTTTAGTTCCTTGGATATAGTAGGATAAAACAGCTGTTGATATTTTAGTTCCATGGATATAGTAGGATAGAACAGCTGTTGATATTTTAGTTCCATGGATATAGTAGGATAGAACAGCTGTTGATATTTTAGTTCCATGGATATAGTAGGATAGAACATCTGTTGATATTTTAGTTCCATGGATATAGTAGGATAGAACAGCTGTTGATATTTTAGTTCCATGGATATAGTAGGATAGAACAGCTGTTGATATTTTAGTTCCATGGATATAGTAGGATAGAACAGCTGTTGATATTTTAGTTCCATGGATATAGTAGGATAGAACAGCTGTTGATATTTTAGTTCCATGGATATAGTAGGATAGAACAGCTGTTGATATTTTAGTTCCTTGGATATAGTAGGATAGAACAGCTGTTGATATTTTAGTTCCATGGATATAGTAGGATAGAACAGCTATTGATATTTTAGTTCCTTGGATATAGTAGGATAGAACAGCTGTTGATATTTTAGTTCCTTGGATATAGTAGGATAGAACATCTATTGATATTTTAGTTCCTTGGATATAGTAGGATAGAACATCTATTGATATTTTAGTTCCTTGGATATAGTAGGATAGAACATCTATTGATATTTTAGTTCCTTGGATATAGTAGGATAGAACAGCTGTTGATATTTTAGTTCCTTGGATATAGTAGGATAGAACAGCTGTTGATATTTTAGTTCCTTGGATATAGTAGGATAGAACAGCTGTTGATATTTTAGTTCCTTGGATATAGTAGGATAGAACAGCTGTTGATATTTTAGTTCCTTGGATATAGTAGGATAGAACAGCTGTTGATATTTTAGTTCCTTGGATACAGTAGGATAGAACAGCTGTTGATATTTTAGTTCCTTGGATATAGTAGGATAGAACAGCTGTTGATATTTTAGTTCCTTGGATATAGTAGGATAGAACAGCTGTTGATATTTTAGTTCCTTGGATAGAGTAGGATAGCTATGATATTTTAGTTCCTTGGATAGAGTAGAACAGTTATTGATATTTTAGTTCCTTGGATAGAGTAGAACAGCTATTGATATTTTAGTTCCTTGGATAGAGTAGAACAGGTATTGATATTTTAGTTCCTTAATGTTCTTGAAAAGAAATATTTTAAATGTGACTCTTTCTGGTGTAAAATAAGCATATTTTAATGACAAATTTTGTAACAATTAAGTTATAGCGTATATTGTGATCTATTTGAATGTACCATAGTAGAGTTGTACTCAGGTTATGTTTCAGAACTGAGCAAATCAGCAAAACTACTAAAATATCACCAGCTAACAGCTGTGCATCTTACTGTTCCAGAAAGGGAGGAGAATGTGAGCAATAGATAATGTGACCAATAGATAATGTGAGCAATAGATAAACCTCAGACATAGAGCAATAGATAAACCTCAGACATAGAGCAATAGATAATGTGAGCAAGAGATAATGTGAGCAATAGATAATGTGAGCAATAGATAAACCTCAGACATAGAGCAATAGATAAACCTCAGACATAGAGCAATAGATAAACCTCAGACATAGAGCAATAGATAAACCTCACACATAGAGCAATAGATAAACCTCAGACATAGAGCAATCCAGCACAGTAGTAAATGGAAATGTTAATTTCATCCTCATTACATCTTGAGAGCAACATTTAAAACAACTGAGGTCCTTATCAAGGAGCTTCTATTTGCTGAAGATGCAGCACTGGTTGCTCATGATGAACTGTTCTGCAGTCAATGATTGACAGGGACAATCCAGCCAGATCATGTGACTTATTCTCTTTGTCAGTAAGTGTGCAGAAGACTGGTGCTCCAACAGAGTGTAGCCAGACCAACAACTATAAGACTAAATAATGCACCCCTTGAATCTGTGCGGAAGTTCACCTACCTCAGCTCTACAGTCCACCATCTCACTTGATGAGAAGATAAATGTCAGAGACAGAAAGACAGCTTCAACATTTGATAAACTTTAACATTTTTTGTGAAAACACTTTGGAGTGTGGACCAACACCAAACTAACACTCAGGACTAAGGTTCAAATTTCTCAAAGCTCTCTGCTTAGGACACTTCTATATGGATCTGAAACTTGGACAACCTGTGCCAGGCAGGAGAGAAGGTTAAACAGCTTTCATGCGAATTGCTTTCAGGAGGTAATTAATGTTGAATAGCAGGACAAAGTGACAAACTCTAACATCTTTTATTTGGGCTAAACTCCCATCCATCATGGCATGGCAACACTAAGGAGTCAGAGATTAAGGTGAGAAGAATGGACAATGATCATATTTCCAAACAATTATTGTATGGAGAACTAGGGATGATAAGAGATCAAAGGGCAGGCCAGCGCTGAGATAAAGAAGGATGTTTACAGGACTTCATTGAGAGAATTCTTTATGAGCAAAAGAAACGGAAAATCTGGCATCCTTCCCATGCTACATGAAGTCACAAAGGGCTCGTAGTGTTTTTCACCATCGTAGCACTCGGAGAACAAACATTTTTTTTAATGGCAAAGCAATCTACAAAATAGATGATGCTAAAATCTATTTTGCAGATTCAGTCAGGAGAGGAGCTGTCAGTAAAACAACATCTAGCATAAGATACTAATATATTACCAAACTAGTTTCTTCTTCTTAAGCTTTTAAGTCTTGTGATCATGTGAACTTGACTCTTTGTTCTGTTTCATGATTGAGTGGTACTATCAACATCATGACACACAGTGAGCTCGTCGCATGGTCAGTTCTCATATATGCGCATGTATTCTGATTTTTACCTGTAAACTAGTGCCATGGCTGACACACTCCATCTTTGACAGGCTGGATCAGTGCTAACAAATTATAATTTCTTGCTGCCGTCCATCCGTCAAGATGCCAAAGGCCTCTTATATATATAACATGACCTTTAATTGATGATCTGCTAGTTTCCCATAAACTTATTTGAGATTATGACACATTTTATGTTGGCTTTCTTTCTAAGGCAAGCAAGTAGTTCCTGTGTCCTATGTTGGAAAGCTTCTAGAAGGATTCACACTTTCTTCCCAGTCCCTTCAAACCAAAAAGGCAGGAACATTACATTATTTTTCAGCCATGAATGATTGTTACTAGGAGAGTTATATTATGAATGATTGTTGTTGAAGCAGTTAGTTATGAATGATTGTTACTAAGAGAGTTATATTATGAATGATTGTTGTTGAAACAGTTAGTTATGAATTATTGGTATTAGGACAATTATATTTTGAATGATTGTGCTGGGATGGCTAGTTGTAAATGAAAGTTACTGGGACCGTTATGAATGATTGTTGCTGGGACAGTTATATTATGATTGATTGTTGTTTAAATACTTAGGAATAATTGTTGCTGTGACAGTTAGTTATGAATGATTGTTGCTGGGATAGCTATATTATGATTGATTGTTGTTTAAATACTTAGGAATAATTGTTGCTGTGACAGTTAGTTATGAATGATTGTTGCTGGGATAGCTATATTATGATTGATTGTTGTTTAAATACTTAGGAATAATTGTTGCTGTGACAGTTAGTTATGAATGATTGTTGCTGGGATAGTTATGTTTTCAATGATTGTGACTAGGACACTCTATTTAACTCTTAATATATCAAACTTGTGTGCTTTGCACACTATTATATGGATCAGAAACCTGGACAACATACTCAAACCAGGAAAATAGACTAAATGTCCTCCACATGCGATGTCTCAGCAGAATAATGCACATCAAATGGCAGGATAAAATAACCAGCTAAACTGTCCTGCAATGTGCTAAGACCGCAACAATCATGTCGATGCTCAGATGTTGAAGACTAAGATTACTGGGGCATGTCCAGCGAATGGAAGGTAAAGCGCATCCCCAGGCAAATACTATATGGCGAACTAACACACGGAAAAAGACAAATCGGCAGACCTAAACTACAATATGATATCTGTAAATCATCTCTGAATGACTTCTCCATATGTGAATATGACTGGGAACATCTGGCAAGTGATCGCACATCATGAAGAGCATGTATAAGGAACGGTATAACATCATTTGAGTCTGTGCTAAGGCAAAACTTAGAAGAGAAAAGACTCATGAAAAAGGATGGAAAACCCTGTTGATCAGGGGGCCTTACTTGTTCATTCTGTGACTGCATGTGTTTGTCAAACATTGGTAGAATTAGCCACAAGAGAAGCTCTTCGACAAAAACAAAATCTTAAAAAAAAATACACAATAGCCTCTACTAGAGCATATGACAAGACAAAAAGGGCATTGACTAGGATGCACAATGACATGGAAACATCTTGAAAGTAAGCAGAAAATAACCCTTGCCAGGAACACCACAATAACTATCAGCATGCTAAAACCAAATTTCAATGGGCTAAACTACAAGCCAGACGGAGAAGCTGGAAAGAGAAAACAGAGTCCTTGAATCTTGAACGAGACACAAGAAAAGTGTGGAAGCTTGTAAAACAGCTGAATGATGAGGGTACAGAAAGGAACACCAAAATTACATTGAAGAAGGATGGAAACATCCTAACAGGTAAGCATGCAGCAAATCACTTTGCAGACTCCTTTGCAAATGACAATAATATTGAAAATGGCCTAGAGAAACGGCAAGAGACCCGTTTAAAACAACAAAATGCAAGACAAGCAGAGACCGCACATGAAGTCATGGAAATACCCATTACACAAAGAGAGCTAGAGCTGGCAATATCCAAATTAAAAATGAAAAAGTCACCAGGCAGTGATGGAGTGTCCAATGAAATGATTAAGAACTTGGGAACTGCAGCTAAAGCAAAACTACTGCAGATCTACAACATTTGCTGGATCACAGGTAGAGTGGCACAGGCATGGAGAGAAGCAATTATGATACCATTACTAAAAGCCAGGAAAAGATGGTTCAACGACATCCAGCTATAGACCAATCAACCTTACAAGCTGTTTGTGTAAAACAATGGAACGTATAATCAATCTCAGACTGCAGTGGTACCTGGAAAGTGAAAATCTCCTTGTCCCACAACAAGCAGGCTTTAGACAGTGTTACTCTACCGAAGATCAAGCAACCTATCTTTCCCAGGAAATTGAAGATGCGTTTTAAGAAAAGAAACTGGTACTAGCAGCATGGATAGACCTAAAGAAAGCATTTGATAAGGTATGGAAGGAAGGGCTTTTGAAGAAACTGAGAAATTATGGAGTAAATGGCAGGATGTACAAGTGGGTCAAAGCATACCTGCATAACAGGAGAGCCAGAGTGCAGCTGGATGTTCTTAAGAGTAAGAAGGTCTTACTGCGCCAGGGCATTCCACAGTGAGGGGTACTATCTCCAACACTTTTTCTGATCTGCATCAATGACCTAGTTACTGAACTACCACATGGCATCAAAGTGGCAATGTATGCAGATGATTTGGTAATGTGGTGCACAGAGGAGAATGCAACAGTGGCCTCCAAATTGCTACAAAGAGCTATGAATGCACTGAATTCATGGACAAATAGATGGTGTATCAGCATCAATACAGACAAATGCAGTACTACACATTTCACTCTCTCCCCAAAACAAAAAGCAGGAGCCATCTACATAAACAATGAGCCTGTGAAAGAAGACATACAAGCTATGTATCTCGGAGTTACATTTGATAACAAACTATCTTGGAAACAGCAGATAAATAAGGCAACCCAAAAAGCAAGGAGGAAATTGGCTATTCTAAGAAAGCTGTGTGGAACTACATGGGGTGTGAGTGGGAAAATACTCAGTAAAGTTTACCAACAGAGTATGCGCCCACATTTAGAATATGAATCATCTGCATGGTGCTCAGCATCAAACACCACACTGCAAGAACTGGATAAATTGGAACTGGAATGATTTGTAACTGTGTTATTATTAATGTTTGTTACTGGAACCCTTTATATCATGAATTATTTGTAACTGAGACTGTGTTATTATTAATGATTGTTACTGGAACCCTTATATCATGAATGATTTGTAACTGTGGCAGTAATATTATTAATGATAGTTTCTGGAACCCTTATATCATGAATGATTTGTAACTGTGGCAGTAATATTATTAATGGTAGTTTCTGGAACCCTTATATTCTGAATTATTTGTAACTGTGACTGTGTTATTATTAATGATTGTTTCTGGAACCCTTATATCATGAATTATTTGTAACTGTGACTGTGTTATTATTAATGATTGTTACTGGAACCCTTATATCATGAATTATTTGTAACTGTGACTGTGTTATTATTAATGATTGTTTCTGGAACCCTTATATCATGAATGATTTGTAACTGTGGCAGTAATATTATTAATGATTGTTACTGGAACCCTTATATCATGAATGATTGTTACTAGAAGACTTAATCAAAGTCCTGTAGTTACATTAAAGCTGTCTTGTTTCAGAAGTATCCACCACCAGTTCTGCCGCGAGACTTCAAACTTCAACACTGGTCCCGCAAAAGAAGAGAGACCAGTCACATGACTGAAGATGGCCGTGGAATAAGTCAGAGGGACAAAATGAGTGCTGTGGACCGGGGATTGTTGCTGGGAGAAACACCAATCATGAGTGAGAGACTGTTTCAACTTTCATTTTTTAATTTACTTTTAATTTTCCTGCTCCCTTTTCATTGGTTCTTTCATCTGTTGTTAGAAACAACATAAGTAGGTTTTGATTGTTTTTCTGCTGTCCATGGTTTACATACATATGACAATATTGGTTTTATATTCAAGGGGAAAAAAAGTTATTATTCTACACAATATAGGTCACTGTGTGATTTCTTGGAAGAGATCAAATAAAACTTGGTGCATAATATGGTTAAATGTTGAATAGCAGAGCAATGGATCATTTTGATTTTTGTGAAAGTGTCATGGAAGAAAGATAACTAAAGTGTGTGTCAAACAAATTTAAATATTTTTGTTACAAGTTCAAAGATTGAAACATTTTGTTTAGAAACTCAAACATTGATTTTGAAATATTTGTTTAGAAACGCGATCATGAAAACATTTTTGTTTAGAGACCTGCACATTAAACTGCATTGTTTTGGAGCCCAAGTGTTGAAATATTTTGTTTTAGAAGTCCAAACATTGAAATATTTTGTTTAGAAGTCCAAACATTGAAATATTTTGTTTTAGAAGTCCAAACATTGAAATATTTTGTTTTAGAAGTCCAAACATTGAAATATTTTGTTTTAGAAGTCCAAACATTGAAATATTTTGTTTAGAAGTCCAAACATTGAAATATTTTGTTTTAGAAGTCCAAACATTGAACACATTGCACATTCTAGCCAGAATTCTTACTTCTTTGATGTTTATAATGATAATAAATCTGTTCCTACTTCCAGGTTCTGTATTTGACCTGGTCCCCAAAGAAGACAAAGGCAGAATTGAGGCGGTTAAACAGAGTATAGCGATGACCAAGTCCCTGGCCAGCAGAGTCAGCGCTGGTCTGAGCACCAGGTTTCATTCAGCTCAAATAGTGGGTGTGATTCTTCTTTAGTGAATGACACTTTTCATAAATTTGTCTGCTGGTTCTTTGAACATGGGAATTAGAGATTCACATTAATTTATTTGATTTGTGAAACTTGGACATATTACTATGCTAACTTAGTTAATCGTTGAGATGAATAAGAGGAAGTCAGAGATGTTGAGATGAACTAGAGAAAGTTAAAGATATTGAGAGAAAAAACCCTTGTTGCACCAATTTTCTTCTTGTTGCACTTTTATCTAATTGTCTTCTTGTTGATCTTTTATCTAATTGTCTTCTTGTTGCACTTTTATCTGATTGTCTTCTTGTTCACTTTTATCTGATTGTCTTCTTGTTGATCTTTTATCTGATTGTCTTCTTGTTCACTTTTATCTGATTGTCTTCTTGTTGATCTTTTATCTAATTATCTTCTAGTTGCATTTTTATCTAATTGTCTTCTTGTTTATCTTTTATCTAATTGTCTTCTTGTTGCACTTTTATCTGATTGTCTTCTTGTTGCACTTTTATCTGATTGTCATCTTGTTGCACTTTTATCTGATTGTCTTCTTGTTGATCTTTTATCTGATTGTCTTCTTGTTGATCTTTTATCTGATTATCTTCTAGTTGCACTTTTATCTGATTATCTTCTAGTTGCACTTTTATCTGATTATCTTCTAGTTGCACTTTTATCCGATTGTCTTCTTGTTGATATTTTATCTAATTGTCTTCTTGTTGATCTTTTATCTAATTGTCTTCTTGTTGCACTTTTATCTGATTGTCTTCTAGTTGCACTTTTATCTGATTATCTTCTAGTTGCACTTTTATCTGATTGTCTTCTAGTTGCACTTTTATCTGATTATCTTCTAGTTGCACTTTATCCGATTGTCTTCTTGTTGATCTTTTATCTGATTGTCTTCTTGTTGATCTTTTATCTGATTGTCTTCTTGTTGATCTTTTTATCTGATTGTCTTCTTGTTGATCTTTTATCTGATTGTCTTCTTGTTGATATTTTATCTGATTATCTTCTAGTTGCACCTTTATCCAATTGTCTTCTAGTTGCACTTTTAGCAAAATTGTCTTCTAGTTGCACTTTTATCCAATTGTCTTCTAGTTGCACTTTTATCCAATTGTCTTCTAGTTGCACTTTTATCCAATTGTCTTCTAGTTGCACTTTTATCCAATTGTCTTCTAGTTGCACTTTTATCCAATTGTCTTCTAGCTGAACTTGAATCCAGTTGTCTTCTAGTTACACTTTTATCTGATTGTCTTCTTGTTGCACTTTAATCCAATTGTCTTCTTGTTGCACTTTAATCCAATTGTCTTCTAGTTACACTTTTATCTGATTGTCTTCTTGTTGCACTTTAATCCAATTGTCTTCTAGTTGCACTTTTATCTGATTGTCTTCTTGTTGCACTTTTATCTGATTGTCTTCTTGTTATTGTATTTCTGTTTTACAGTCATACACTTTCATCTGCTGCCTGTTGAACACTTAAAAATACCTGTTTCTTGGATACAACTTTTTTAAAATACCTTTTTTCCTGCAGAACTCTTGTCTCATACATACTCTCCTGCCTATAGAACTCTCGTTTCGTACATACTCTTCTGCATATAGAACTCTTGTTTCATACATACTCTCCTGCATATAGAACTCTCGTCTCATACATACTCTCCTGCATATAGAACTCTTGTCTCATACACACTCTCCTGCATATAGAACTCTTGTCTCATACACACTCTCCTGCATATAGAACTCTTGTCTCATACACACTCTCCTGCATATAGAACTCTTGTCTCATACATACTCTCCTGCATATAGAACTCTTGTCTCATACACACTCTCCTGCATATAGAACTCTTGTCTCATACACACTCTCCTGCATATAGAACTCTTGTCTTATACATACTCTCCTGCATATAGAACTCTCGTCTCATACATACTCTCCTGCATATAGAACTCTTGTCTAAATACACACTCTCCTGCATATAGAACTCTCGTCTCATACATACTCTCCTGCATATAGAACTCTTGTCTCATACACACTCTCCTGCATATAGAAGTCTTACCTCATACATACTTTCCTGCATTTAGAACTCTTACCTCATACATACTCTCCTGCATATAGAACTCTTACCTCATACACACTCTCCTGCCTATTGAACTCTTACCTCATACATACTCTCCTGCCTATAGAACTCTTACCTCATACATACTCTCCTGCATATAGAACTCTTGTCTCATACATACTCTCCTGCATATAGAACTCTTACCTCATACATACTCTCCTGCCTATTGAACTCTTACCTCATACATACTCTCCTGCATATAGAACTCTTACCTCATACATACTCTCCTGCATATAGAACTCTTACCTCATACATACTCTCCTGCCTATTGAACTCTTACCTCATACATACTCTCCTGCATATAGAACTCTTACCTCATATATACTCTCCTGCCTATTGAACTCTTACCTCATACATACTCTCCTGCATATAGAACTCTTACCTCATACATACTCTCCTGCATATAGAACTCTTACCTCATACATACTCTCCTGCATATAGAACTCTTACCTCATACATACTCTCCTGCCTATTGAACTCTTACCTCATACATACTCTCCTGCCTATTGAACTCTTACCTCATACATACTCTCCTGCCTATTGAACTCTTACCTCATACATACTCTCCTGCCTATTGAACTCTTACCTCATACATACTCTCCTGCCTATTGAACTCTTACCTCATACATACTCTCCTGCATATAGAACTCTTACCTCATACATACTCTCCTGCCTATTGAACTCTTCCTCATACATACTCTCCTGCATATAGAACTCTTACCTCATACATACTCTCCTGCCTATTGAACTCTTACCTCATACATACTCTCCTGCCTATTGAACTCTTACCTCATACATACTCTCCTGCCTATAGAACTCTTGTCTCATACATACTCTCCTGCATATAGAACTCTTACCTCATACATACTCTCCTGCATATAGAACTCTTACCTCATACATACTCTCCTGCATATAGAACTCTTACCTCATACATACTCTCCTGCCTATAGAACTCTTGTCTCATACATACTCTCCTGCATATAGAACTCTTACCTCATACATACTCTCCTGCATATAGAACTCTTACCTCACTCATACTCTCCTGCATATAGAACTCTTACCTCATACATACTCTCCTGCATATAGAACTCTTACCTCATACATACTCTCCTGCATATAGAACTCTTACCTCATACATACTCTCCTGCCTATAGAACTCTGATACCTTCTGTCCCATCTAGAGTACTTTTCTGTGGTACTCTTGCTACATTAACATATGTGGGCTTACTGACCTGCTCCAGAATACATTCTTCAAGTTTTGTTTTTATTTCTTGAAATAATTGTTCACATTTTGAGTTACTAATGACCAACTCTTATTTCAATGACACACTGCTGATCCACTGATACGCTTCACGGGTGTGTATTTTCTCTGGTAAATGTTCTCAGACTGATGGATCACTACCAGATCACATGGGTGGACAATCTGCTCCAAGTGGCATCGCTAACACTTATCTGGCCAATTTCAAACCTGCTGATGTAACCGTTGTCAAGTCCTCACAGGATGAAGATACAAGGGCAAAGGTCACAGCTCAGTCTGACAACAAAACTCCATTGTTCCAAGCAAGTCTTAGCTTTCAGCCATTCAGGAAAGATCCGGCCAAGCAGATGAGATATGACACATACCTGGCATCAGTGAAGCAGGGAGCTACTGGTGGGTACTTTGATAAATGACATGTATCCACTGCTGTGTATCATTTATGACTTTGTATGACATATTTTATGGTGATTTGCTTGTACACACATATTGGTCACTCAAACCAACAGTGCAGTCTCCCAGCAAATATTGAAGTAAAACAGTGTATCTCTTTGATTATATACCTACTTTATTCAGCCTGTCAGCCAATTCTCTCTTCTCATGCCATGCTTGGTTTTTGCAGTCTCAGGATTAAATGTTAACTGATTGGTCTGTCTTCCTTTATCTATTTTCTTATTGTATTGTTCATACCTTTCAACATTAACTTTTCAGCTCTTTAATTGACTTTGTCTTGTTACTTCTTTCATTGCACCTGACTTGTCAGGTCTTTCATTAAAATATATCTATTAGATATGAATATCAAACAAGACTAAATCTATGACCATAAACAAAGGTAATACTCAAAACCTACAAGTGGATATAAAAGTTGAAGGAATATTCCTGAAGTTAGTTCAGAGCTACAACTACCTTAGCCATAATATAACCAGTGATGGAAAATGTAAAACTGAAATAAACAAAAGAATCATCATCATCATTGAGTGCCGTCTCCGCATTGAAGGTTGGCTACCATGGAGCGCCATTCCACTCTGTCTCTTGCTTTGATGGTGCAGATTGTCATAGGCTGACTTGTCCATCTTTTGATGTTACTCGTCCATGTTAGTCTTCATCTGCCTCTGCCTCTTTCACCTTGTATTTTCCCTTCCAATATTACTTTTATTAGGCTGTTGTGTCTTTTAACATGACCCAAAAATTTCATTTGTCTTGTTCTAATTGTGTTTAGTAGTTCTCTTTTCATTTTCAGTTGTTTTAAAACTTCCTCGTTTGTTTTCTTTTCTTTCCATCCAATTCTACCTATTCTTCTATAAATCCACATTTGAAAGGCTTCAATTTTCTCTTCTGTTTTCTTGTCTAATGTCCATGTTTCTGCACCATACAGGAATATTGTGAAGATGTAACATTTTGCTATTCTTAGTTTTTAGTTATAAACAAAAGAATAGGTGTGGCAAAAAGTAATTTTAATGCCTTGAAAAATATACCAACAACAAAGCAAATAAAAACCAGGGCTAAATCTAAGAATAACAATGTTATATCTTCTCAACATTCCTGTATGGTGCAGAAACATGGACATTACATAAGAAAACAGAACAGAAAATTGAAGCCTTTGAAATGTGGATTCATAGAAGAATAGGTAGTATTGGATGGAAAGAAAAGAAAACAAACGAGGAAGTCTAAAAAAAATTAAACATGAAAAGACAACTACTAAACACAATTCCAACAAGACAAATGAGATTTTTGGGGCATGTTAAAAGATACAACAGCCTATTAAAGTAATCTTGAAAGGGAAAATACAAGGTAAAAGAGGCAGGCCAAGACTAACATGGATGAGTAACATCAAATGATGGACAAGTCAGCATATGACAACCTGCACTATAAAAGCAAGAGACAGAGTGGAATGGTGCTCTATGGTAGCCAACCTTCAATGCAGAGATAGAGCTCAATGAATGAATAAACTTATGTATACGAAAGCTGGAAAACAACTAAAGAAATAGAAAATAGACTGGATGCATTTGAAAACAAATGCCTGAGGTAAATACTTTGTACACCACAGCAGTAGTTCAAGACTAGTGCAGAAATAAGAGAAATAACAAAGCATTCAAAAATATAAACTATAATCAAGAGAAGGTCATATGTTGGCCATGTGATAAGAAGGGACAACAAAAGAATCTCTAAAAGGCCCTCAAGTGGGAACCAGAGGATAAAAGAAAAAGAGGCCAACCTAGAGAAACAGTAAAAAGAACATTAAAGCAAGAGGCAACAACAGCAGGCATCAGCTTCCTTGCTGGGATTAAGCAACTCACCCAAAACAGAGCCATTTGGCGAGACACAATGCAGGTCATGTGCGAGATCTGCAGTTGAAAGATTCTCAGACACAATGCAGGTCGTGTGCAAGATCTGCAGTTGAAAGATTCTCAGACACAATGCAGGTCATGTGCGAGATCTGTAGTTGAAAGATTCTCTGACACAATGCAGGTCGTGTGCAAGATCTGTAGTTGAAAGATTCTCAGACACAATGCAGGTCGTGTGCAAGATCTGCAGTTGAAAGATTCTCAGACACAATGCAGGTCATGTGCAAGATCTGCAGTTGAAAGATTCTCAGACACAATGCAGGTCGTGTGCAAGATCTGCAGTTGAAAGATTCTCAGACACAATGCAGGTCATGTGCAAGATCTGCAGTTGAAAGATTCTCAGACACAATGCAGGTCGTGTGCAAGATCTGTAGTTGAAAGATTCTCAGACACAATGTAGGTCATGTGCAAGATCTGTAGTTGAAAGATTCTCAGACACAATGCAGGTCATGTGCAAGATCTGCAGTTGAAAGATTCTCAGACACAATGCAGGTCGTGTGCAAGATCTGTAGTTGAAAGATTCTCTGACACAATGCAGGTCGTGTGCAAGATCTGTAGTTGAAAGATTCTCTGACACAATGCAGGTCGTGTGCAAGATCTGCAGTTGAAAGATTCTCAGACACAATGCAGGTCATGTGCAAGATCTGCAGTTGAAAGATTCTCAGACACAATGCAGGTCGTGTGCAAGATCTGCAGTTGAAAGAATCTCAGACACAATGCAGGTCGTGTGCAAGATCTGTAGTTGAAAGATTCTCTGACACAATGCAGGTCGTGTGCAAGATCTGTAGTTGAAAGATTCTCAGACACAATGCAGGTCAGGTCGTGTGCAAGATCTGTAGTTGAAAGATTCTCAGACACAATGCAGGTCAGGTCGTGTGCAAGATCTGTAGTTGAAAGATTCTCAGACACAATGCAGGTCAGGTCGTGTGCAAGATCTGTAGTTGAAAGATTCTCTGACACAATGCAGGTCGTGTGCAAGATCTGTAGTTGAAAGATTCTCAGACACAATGCAGGTCGTGTGCAAGATCTGTAGTTGAAAGATTCTCAGACACAATGCAGGTCGTGTGCAAGATCTGTAGTTGAAAGATTCTCTGACACAATGCAGGTCGTGTGCAATATCTGCAGTTGAAAGATTCTCAGACACAATGCAGGTCAGGTCGTGTGCAAGATCTGTAGTTGAAAGATTCTCTGACACAATGCAGGTCGTGTGCAAGATCTGTAGTTGAAAGATTCTCTGACACAATGCAGGTCGTGTGCAAGATCTGCAGTTGAAAGATTCTCAGACACAATGCAGGTCATGTGCAAGATCTGCAGTTGAAAGATTCTCAGACACAATGCAGGTCAGGTCGTGTGCAAGATCTGTAGTTGAAAGATTCTCAGACACAATGCAGGTCAGTCGTGTGCAAGATCTGTAGTTGAAAGATTCTCAGACACGATGCAGGTCGTGTGCAAGATCTGTAGTTGAAAGATTCTCAGACACAATGCAGGTCGTGTGCAAGATCTGTAGTTGAAAGATTCTCAGACACGATGCAGGTCGTGTGCAAGATCTGTAGTTGAAAGATTCTCAGACACAATGCAGGTCGTGTGCAAGATCTGTAGTTGAAAGATTCTCAGACACAATGCAGGTCGTGTGCAAGATCTGTAGTTGAAAGATTCTCTGACACAATGCAGGTCGTGTGCAAGATCTGTAGTTGAAAGATTCTTAGACACAATGCAGGTCGTGTGCAAGATCTGTAGTTGAAAGATTCTCTGACACAATGCAGGTCGTGTGCAAGATCTGCAGTTGAAAGATTCTCTGACACAATGCAGTCGTGTGCAAGATCTGCAGTTGAAAGATTCTCAGACACAATGCAGGTCGTGTGCAAGATCTGTAGTTGAAAGATTCTCTGACACAATGCAGGTCGTGTGCAAGATCTTTAGTTGAAAGATTCTCAGACACGATGCAGGTCGTGTGCAAGATCTGTAGTTGAAAGATTCTCAGACACAATGCAGGTCGTGTGCAAGATCTGTAGTTGAAAGATTCTCAGACACAATGCAGGTCGTGTGCAAGATCTGTAGTTGAAAGATTCTCTGACACAATGCAGGTCGTGTGCAAGATCTGCAGTTGAAAGATTCTCAGACACAATGCAGGTCGTGTGCAAGATCTGTAGTTGAAAGATTCTCTGACACAATGCAGGTCGTGTGCAAGATCTGCAGTTGAAAGATTCTCTGACACAATGCAGTCGTGTGCAAGATCTGCAGTTGAAAGATTCTCAGACACAATGCAGGTCGTGTGCAAGATCTGTAGTTGAAAGATTCTCAGACACAATGCAGGTCAGGTCGTGTGCAAGATCTGTAGTTGAAAGATTCTCTGACACAATGCAGTCAGGTCGTGTGCAAGATCTGTAGTTGAAAGATTCTCAGACACAATGCAGGTCGTGTGCAAGATCTGTAGTTGAAAGATTCTCAGACACAATGCAGGTCGTGTGCAAGATCTGTAGTTGAAAGATTCTCAGACACAATGCAGGTCGTGTGCAAGATCTGTAGTTGAAAGATTCTCTGACACAATGCAGGTCGTGTGCAAGATCTGTAGTTGAAAGATTCTCTGACACAATGCAGGTCGTGTGCAAGATCTGCAGTTGAAAGATTCTCAGACACAATGCAGGTCGTGTGCAAGATCTGCAGTTGAAAGATTCTCAGACACAATGCAGGTCGTGTGCAAGATCTGCAGTTGAAAGATTCTCAGACACAATGCAGGTCGTGTGCAAGATCTGCAGTTGAAAGATTCTCAGACACAATGCAGGTCGTGTGCAAGATCTGTAGTTGAAAGATTCTCTGACACAATGCAGGTCGTGTGCAAGATCTGCAGTTGAAAGATTCTCTGACACAATGCAGTCGTGTGCAAGATCTGCAGTTGAAAGATTCTCAGACACAAGAGTGTAGGATTTCTTCCCTATGTGCCATCTTTGGCCCGAAAGGACAATAGATAGATAGATAGGTCAACTTAATATTACATCAGAACACAAGAAGTCAACAAGTCTGAATCCAAAATCAATATCATATTGATATGTCATAGGCTGTATGTAGTACAAATATGAAATATATAGTACATGGCAGACCAAAAAAAAAATTATTAAAAAGATCAATGTAAAATACATTTGACTGAGAAGTCATGTGACTTGTGTAATTTCCTAGATCCTTACTCAAGTGTTGAAAGTAGGCACCTGACTGAGTGGGAGAAGTCCAGGGAGAGAGAAGAGTTCTGTAAAGCATCAAAGATTTACCGTCCCATGTCTGAGATGATGTCTTCACGATTTGTGCGTGGGTCTATGATAGATGATGACAGAGTTGAGACTCCTTTGGATACTGAAGTAAGTAGACAAGTAATGCACTAACATCAGGCTGATGTCTGAGTCACTATGTCGCCTTGTACAGTAGGTGCTTGATAAGTCTTAGTGCAGTAGAGGTGTTACCTTGACCTGACAGTATTAGACCATCTGCAGCAATTTGTTTTTGGTAAATCTTTCATTATTTATTTTTTTCTGAAGTTTCCTAAGAAAGTGCATGGTTGTCAGCCATCTCTTCTTCTTTTGTGTTCACTTGACAACTACTCCTTTTCATCATTTACCTTTAAGAAGAAATTAATTTCATTAATACATTTTCCTCTCAGATCAAAGACGGCAAATATGGTGGAAGTCATAGTTCTCCACATTTGACAATTTGCTGCTAGTTCTTTGTTGTTTCTTAGTCACACTGGGTCTGCTTTTTTTTTTCTTTGACCAGATGGTGTCCACATAGATGCCTGATGGGGAAGTCTTTCTTCTTTCATTCTCAGCACATTACAGATGTATTTCCAATGCCTTCTTTTTATAAAGCTCAAAACATATTTTTGCTTAGATTTGTCTCTTATCTGTTCATTCAAAATGTATTCTTTCCAGCTTATGTTTGACATCCTATGATGACATTTGTTTTCAAAGACATTTAATTTCCTATCTAAAGTCTGGGTAGATTTCCATCTTTCACAAGAGGGCATTAAATGGACATTATGTTTCTGGTTAGAGGAGTTTGTTCTTTTTGTACTTGCAGTAGATGGTTAATTTGAGGCTTAGCAAGCCATGATCATTTCACCCACTGTTATTGTAACAACAAGCCATGATCATTTCACCCACTGTTATTGAAATTATTGAAACAACAAGCCATGATCATTTCACCCACTGTTATTGTAACAACAAGCCATGATCATTTCACCCACTGTTATTGTAACAACAAGCCATGATCATTTCACCCACTGTTATTGTAACAACAAGCCATGATCATTTCACCCACTGTTATTGAAATTATTGAAACAACAAGCCATGATCATTTCACCCACTGTTATTGTAACAACAAGCCATGATCATTTCACCCACTGTTATTGAAATTATTGAAACAACAAGCCATGATCATTTCACCCACTGTTATTGTAACAACAAGCCATGATCATTTCACCCACTGTTATTGTAACAACAAGCCATGATCATTTCACCCACTGTTATTGTAACAACAAGCCATGATCATTTCACCCACTGTTATTGAAATTATTGAAACAACAAGCCATGATCATTTCATCCACTGTTATTGAAATTATTGAAACAACAAGCCATGATCATTTCATCCACTGTTATTGAAACAACAAGCCATGATCATTTCATCCACTGTTATTGAAATTATTGAAACAACAAGCCATGATCATTTCATCCACTGTTATTGAAACAACAAGCCATGATCATTTCACCCACTGTTATTGTAACAACAAGCCATGATCATTTCACCCACTGTTATTGAAATTATTGAAACAACAAGCCATGATCATTTCACCCACTGTTATTGTAACAACAAGCCATGATCATTTCACCCACTGTTATTGTAACAACAAGCCATGATCATTTCACCCACTGTTATTGTAACAACAAGCCATGATCATTTCACCCACTGTTATTGAAATTATTGAAACAACAAGCCATGATCATTTCATCCACTGTTATTGAAATTATTGAAACAACAAGCCATGATCATTTCATCCACTGTTATTGAAACAACAAGCCATGATCATTTCATCCACTGTTATTGAAATTATTGAAACAACAAGCCATGATCATTTCATCCACTGTTATTGAAACAACAAGCCATGATCATTTCACCCACTGTTATTGAAATTATTGAAACAACAAGCCATGACCATGATTAGATTGGTAGATTTGAGTTTCTAACTTTGTGAATCATTAGATCGGTAGATTTGAGTTTCTAACTGGTGTGAATCATTATATCTGTAGATTTGAGTTTCTAACTTTGTGAATCATTATATCGGTAGATTTGAGTTTCTAACTTTGTGAATCATTATATCGGTAGATTTTAGTTTCTAACTTTGTGAATCATTATATCGGTAGATTTTAGTTTCTAACTGGTGGGAATCATTATATCGGTAGATTTTAGTTTCTAACTGGTGGGAATCATTATATCGGTAGATTTGAGTTTCTAACTTTGTGAATCATTAGATTAGTAGACTTGAGTTTCTAACTGGTGTGAATCATTATATCGGTAGACTTGAGTTTCTAACTGGTGTGAATCATTATATCGGTAGATTTGAGTTTCTAACTTTGTGAATCATTAGATTAGTAGACTTGAGTTTCTAACTTTGTGGTTCAAATTGATTGTCTGAATGTCAGTTGTTTTCTCACTGCCGTCTTCTAGAATCACTTCTCATGGTTGCTGTATCTTCAATCTCCAGAAGGAGAAAACTGACCAGGCAAAAGCTGCAGAAATGAAGATGTTTGGAAAACTGACGAGAGAAGAATTTGAATGGCATCCTGACAAGTTGCTGTGTCGTCGATTCAACGTGCCCAATCCTTATCCTGGGTAAGAGCTTTTTTATGATTTGCTGCGAGGTCCAACAGTTATTGCTGAACTCAGATTGATATAAGACTGGATTACTATGGACAAGAAGTGGGGTTTAATCACACTTGATGGCTTTTAGATCCACCCAGCCTTAAATGAATACTAGAATTTTCTGGGGAAAGTATAGTTTCTTGACGTGATACTGACCATATCACCCATGAAATGTTCTGCTGGTCATTGAAATATATGGGCACTAACACTTTACACCCTCTATGGAGGGACCCCTTTAGTTTACTTGTTTACAAATAACTGGTTCAAAACATTAGTGGCTTTTGGTTGAAATCATTTTAACTTCACAATATCACAAAACAAGATTTAGGTTATTAACTCTAGATTACGACACTTTCATAAAAATAAGGAACTCAAAATACAAATTCTTGGAATTAACAGATTGTAGTGGATAAACATTTCCCCCCTCCTATACCTTCCTAGGATGGATATCACAAATTATCTCTACCTATGGGCCGGTACGGCTCCTAGATAGATAGATAGATACCTTCCTAATGTCTGCTTAGGGGCCTCAGTAGCCTAGTTGGGAAAACCACCCGACTGGACTACCGACGTTCGGACAACCCGTATTCGATTACCGCTGGGAGCAGTGTGAGTTGTACTCGTGGTTGGAAAATAAAAATACCCCCCACGGTCGACCCAGCCGTTGGCAGAAATGGGTACCAGGGTATTACCCTGGGAAGGTGAGGAATGTCGCCTCACATCATGAGTTTCAATGCTTGAGGCGACACTATCCAGAAATCTCAGAACATTTCTGGATAGGTGGCCGAGCATATATGGGTGGAAACTAAGACGCCGGTTCAAGTCTCGTACTTGACTTTAATGTTTGCTTCAGGTGACTCCTGAGTGTTGGATTTGTTTTCTTTGATGTTACATTTTTCTTTTTCAAACAACACATACACTTCACAAAAATTACAAAGCTGTCGTTAAAGTGGAGATGTTTTTGTTTTTTTTTTTAATAAATTTGGTCATTTTCAAGACAAGAAATCTGTTTTTTTATTCCCCCATTTTTTTCTTATCTCCGAAAAAAATCTCCTTGGTGTTGGCAAACTTTGTAACACAGGATAGGCAGTGAACGGTGCTAAGAGACAACCAAACATGGAGCTGTAATGAGAGACTGATGGCATGTCAATAGACAACCAAACATGGAGCTGTAATGAGAGACTGATGGCATGTCAATAGACAACCAAACATGGAGCTGTAATGAGAGACTGATGGCATGTCAATAGACAACCAAACATGGAGCTGTAATGAGAGACTGATGGCTTGTCAATAGACAACCAAACATGGAGCTGTAATGAGAGACTGATGGCTTGTCAATAGACAACCAAACATGGAGCTGTAATGAGAGACTGATGGCATGTCAATAGACAACCAAACATGGAGCTGTAATGAGAGACTGATGGCTTGTCAATAGACAACCAAACATGGAGCTGTAATGACAGACTGATGGCTTGTCAATAGACAACCAAACATGGAGCTGTAATGAGAGACTGATGGCATGTCAATAGACAACCAAACATGGAGCTGTAATGAGAGACTGATGGCTTGTCAATAGACAACCAAACATGGAGCTGTAATGAGAGACTGATGGCATGTCAATAGACAACCAAACATGGAGCTGTAATGAGAGACTGATGGCTTGTCAATAGACAACCAAACATGGAGCTGTAATGAGAGACTGATGGCTTGTCAATAGACAACCAAACATGGAGCTGTAATGAGAGACTGATGGCTTGTCAATAGTCAACCAAACATGGAGCTGTAATGAGAGACTGATGGCATGTCAATAGTCAACCAAACATGGAGCTGTAATGAGAGACTGATGGCATGTCAATAGACAACCAAACATGGAGCTGTAATGAGAGACTGATGGCATGTCAATAGACAACCAAACATGGAGCTGTAATGAGAGACTGATGGCTTGTCAATAGACAACCAAACATGGAGCTGTAATGAGAGACTGATGGCTTGTCAATAGACAACCAAACATGGAGCTGTAATGAGAGACTGATGGCTTGTCAATAGACAACCAAACATGGAGCTGTAATGAGAGACTGATGGCTTGTCAATAGACAACCAAACATGGAGCTGTAATGAGAGACTGATGGCATGTCAATAGACAACCAAACATGGAGCTGTAATGAGAGACTGATGGCTTGTCAATAGACAACCAAACATGGAGCTGTAATGAGAGACTGATGGCTTGTCAATAGACAACCAAACATGGAGCTGTAATGAGAGACTGATGGCATGTCAATAGACAACCAAACATGGAGCTGTAATGAGAGACTGATGGCATGTCAATAGACAACCAAACATGGAGCTGTAATGAGAGACTGATGGCTTGTCAATAGACAACCAAACATGGAGCTGTAATGAGAGACTGATGGCATGTCAATAGACAACCAAACATGGAGCTGTAATGAGAGACTGATGGCATGTCAATAGACAACCAACATGGAGCTGTAATGAGAGACTGATGGCATGTCAATAGACAACCAAACATGGAGCTGTAATGAGAGACTGATGGCATGTCAATAGACAACCAAACATGGAGCTGTAATGACAGACTGATGGCATGTCAAAACATGGAGCTGTAATGAGAGACTGATGGCTTGTCAATAGACAACCAAACATGGAGCTGTAATGAGAGACTGATGGCATGTCAATAGACAACCAAACATGGAGCTGTAATGAGAGACTGATGGCATGTCAATAGACAACCAAACATGGAGCTGTAATGAGAGACTGATGGCATGTCAATAGACAACCAAACATGGAGCTGTAATGAGAGACTGATGGCATGTCAATAGACAACCAAACATGGAGCTGTAATGAGAGACTGATGGCATGTCAATAGACAACCAAACATGGAGCTGTAATGAGAGACTGATGGCATGTCAATAGACAACCAAACATGGAGCTGTAATGAGAGACTGATGGCATGTCAAAACATGGAGCTGTAATGAGAGACTGATGGCTTGTCAATAGACAACCAAACATGGAGCTGTAATGAGAGACTGATGGCATGTCAATAGACAACCAAACATGGAGCTGTAATGACAGACTGATGGCTTGTCAATAGACAACCAAACATGGAGCTGTAATGAGAGACTGATGGCTTGTCAATAGACAACCAAACATGGAGCTGTAATGAGAGACTGATGGCATGTCAATAGTCAACCAAACATGGAGCTGTAATGAGAGACTGATGGCATGTCAATAGACAACCAAACATGGAGCTGTAATGAGAGACTGATGGCATGTCAATAGACAACCAAACATGGAGCTGTAATGAGAGACTGATGGCATGTCAATAGACAACCAAACATGGAGCTGTAATGAGAGACTGATGGCATGTCAATAGACAACCAAACATGGAGCTGTAATGAGAGACTGATGGCATGTCAATAGACAACCAAACATGGAGCTGTAATGAGAGACTGATGGCATGTCAATAGACAACCAAACATGGAGCTGTAATGAGAGACTGATGGCTTGTCAATAGACAACCAAACATGGAGCTGTAATGAGAGACTGATGGCATGTCAATAGACAACCAAACATGGAGCTGTAATGAGAGACTGATGGCATGTCAATAGACAACCAAACATGGAGCTGTAATGAGAGACTGATGGCATGTCAATAGACAACCAAACATGGAGCTGTAATGAGAGACTGATGGCATGTCAATAGACAACCAAACATGGAGCTGTAATGAGAGACTGATGGCATGTCAATAGACAACCAAACATGGAGCTGTAATGAGAGACTGATGGCATGTCAATAGACAACCAAACATGGAGCTGTAATGAGAGACTGATGGCATGTCAATAGACAACCAAACATGGAGCTGTAATGAGAGACTGATGGCATGTCAATAGACAACCAAACATGGAGCTGTAATGAGAGACTGATGGCATGTCAATAGACAATCAAACATGGAGCTGTAATGACAGACTGATGGCTTGTCAATAGACAACCAAACATGGAGCTGTAATGACAGACTGATGGCTTGTCAATAGACAACCAAACATGGAGCTGTAATGAGAGACTGATGGCTTGTCAATAGACAACCAAACATGGAGCTGTAATGACAGACTGATGGCTTGTCAATAGACAACCAAACATGGAGCTGTAATGACAGACTGATGGCTTGTCAATAGACAACCAAACATGGAGCTGTAATGAGAGACTGATGGCTTGTCAATAGACAACCAAACATGGAGCTGTAATGAGAGACTGATGGCATGTCAATAGTCAACCAAACATGGAGCTGTAATGAGAGACTGATGGCATGTCAATAGACAACCAAACATGGAGCTGTAATGAGAGACTGATGGCATGTCAATAGACAACCAAACATGGAGCTGTAATGAGAGACTGATGGCATGTCAATAGACAACCAAACATGGAGCTGTAATGAGAGACTGATGGCTTGTCAATAGACAACCAAACATGGAGCTGTAATGAGAGACTGATGGCATGTCAATAGACAACCAAACATGCAGCTGTAATGAGAGACTGATGGCTTGTCAATAGACAACCAAACATGGAGCTGTAATGAGAGACTGATGGCTTGTCAATAGACAACCAAACATGGAGCTGTAATGAGAGACTGATGGCATGTCAATAGACAACCAAACATGCAGCTGTAATGAGAGACTGATGGCATGTCAATAGACAACCAAACATGGAGCTGTAATGAGAGACTGATGGCATGTCAATAGACAACCAAACATGGAGCTGTAATGAGAGACTGATGGCATGTCAATAGACAACCAAACATGGAGCTGTAATGAGAGACTGATGGCATGTCAGTAGACAACCAAACATGGAGCTGTAATGAGAGACTGATGGCATGTCAATAGACAACCAAACATGGAGCTGTAATGAGAGACTGATGGCATGTCAATAGACAACCAAACATGGAGCTGTAATGAGAGACTGATGGCATGTCAATAGACAACCAAACATGGAGCTGTAATGAGAGACTGATGGCATGTCAATAGACAACCAAACATGGAGCTGTAATGAGAGACTGATGGCATGTCAATAGACAACCAAACATGCAGCTGTAATGAGAGACTGATGGCATGTCAATAGACAACCAAACATGGAGCTGTAATGAGAGACTGATGGCATGTCAATAGACAACCAAACATGGAGCTGTAATGAGAGACTGATGGCATGTCAATATACAACCAAACATGCAGCTGTAATGAGAGACTGATGGCATGTCAATAGACAACCAAACATGGAGCTGTAATGAGGAAGATTGTTGAGAATACCATGGACAGCTAAGAAGAGTAATGAAGAGGTTCTGAGAGAGGTCAAAGCAAAAAGAGAGCTAATTTCCAATGTTCGGAATAGACAATCATCATTTTTTGGCCATGTAATGACAAGAGAACAACTTGAATATATTGTAACAACTGGAAAAATTGAGGGACAAAGAGATAGAGGGGATGCAAAGAGGAAAAATAACAGACAGCTTAAGAGAATGGCTTGGCAGAAGGTCAACAACAGAAATGATAAATAGCTGCCGAGATCGAAAGTTGTGGAGAGACATGATCACCTACGCTACTAGGCCCGGTACTTGATGATGATCTGAGTCCTGTGTCTCACCTTGTGTAAACACACAGCTGTGTAGCAAAAGTTCACAGAAACTACTATTTTCCTAATTCCAAATGTAACATTTAGTGTTTGATGAAGGTATTGTAAATATGTGACTCATGGATAGGTGCCATAATCTAAGGTTAAAGAAATACTAGAGCATGATTTAGATATAAATTCATATCTAAAGATAAAGTTGGTAGCTTGCTGATTATATCATAAAACTCTCTGTTTTTTTCTCTCTTCAATTCATTATAAAATGAGTGATTGTTTGTCTCATTCATGATGGCTAGTTCTATGGTTTCAAACATGTTTTTAAAAAAAAATATTTTTATGACACTTAGTACCATTGCTGGTGTATGTCGGGGAGCTCATGATAGAACCAGAGGGATAAAGGCTGCTTGGTCAAAGCAGTCACCACTATGTGTGAAACTCAGGATTTTTATTTTACCCCCAGTAGAAAAAATCCTTTCTGTCTACTGCAGGTTTCGAACACCATGTGCTGGCTTTTCAGCCAGTGAAACAGTAGTTTTAGACACACAGCTACAAGTACCTCAACTGATGACATAAAAAAATTGATTTAGCCTTAACATATACTGTTCTCTTATTCTTTCATGATGTCATTTGATTTATTGTTTTTAACTTACCCTGTACCATACTTTACTTCTGAATTAGATATTTTCTTTATTCTCTTACTTTGTTTTGGGGGACTGGTTGGTCTTGAGGCAAGATGCCAAGACAGAGAGGTTGTGAGTTTAAATCCCGGCTGTACCGGTTAGGATTTTTATTTATGATTTCTCTCTGAGTCAACCACCCATGATCTCAGCAGCGAAGCCAGACTTGAAGCGTCAACTACTCATTGACGACAAAAATATGAGTTTCTCCGAAGTCAAAGTCTGTGCTGCGAGGGACTCCTGTGCACACGTTTGCCAAGGAAAAAATGGATTAATTCACAAAATTCAGTTCCTAGATTATAGGGACTTTGCCAGAGAGTAAAGCAGACCAAAAAAATCTTTGTAAACAGTAAACTGATGTGTGTGGTGGAGCTCCATTTCTTGTTTGTGATTTGGTAACATCCTGTTTGTCCAGGTCAGATCTGGTTGGCTTGCCAACAGTTAAGAGAGACAAGTACTCAGTGTTCAACTTTCTCAACTTTAGTGATTACCAGCAGGAAACGCTAGAACCATCAACAAAACCTGAAACAGGTTAGTTCATCTTAAAATGTCAAATTTAGAATCAAGAAGCACTTCTCTGCTTTAATTATTTCCTATCTGATGTGATAAACACAATGTCAGCTGTCTAAAGAGATAAGTCACAAACATTCAACAGCAAGATCACATATTCTTCTTCTTCTACCTTTCAGCTCCCTGTGGATCATAGGTCTTCAACAAATAATTTTCCAAGCCATTCTGTTTCTTCCCATTCCTTTAAGTTCATTCCATGTCTTCCTCATCACCTTCATCTCTGCTTTCACTTGTCTTCTCCAAGAATATTTTGGCCTTCCTTTTTGTCTTTTTCCTTGGGGATTCCAGAAAAGGACATGTTATGCAACACTCTCAGTTAGCTTCCGCAGTGTGTGTCCTATCCAGCGCCATCGTCTTCACTGTAACTCTTTATCCACAAGTATTGACTGGTACTTTTCCATAATTCTATGTTAGTGATTTTGTCCTACCATTTCCACCATTTTATTCTGTGCAAGCATCCATTAATGAAGGTCTGTATGTTTATGATTGCCATTTTTGTTGTTCTCCATGTTTCACAGCCATATAATAGGACTGACTTAACATTGGAGGTGAACATTTTTATTTTTGCATTTAATCTAATTTCTTTGGATGTTTCCCAGTGCAATGAATGCACTTGATATCCTTATTTTGGCATCATTCTCTGTTCCTTCCTCTTTGTCTATATTACTGCCCAGATATATGTAAGATATCATATTCCCCACACAATTGTCTGTGATCATTGGTCTGCAATGAATGCAGTAGAAATAATTATGATTCTCAGAAATTGCTCGTTATTTATGGTGACAGTGGGGAAATCATCAAGTCATGTGCTTCGAAAACAGCAGATGATGTTTGCTTGAAAAAGGAGGCAAGAATTTGTTCTTGATTGCTGCTCTTTCATTAGTTATAATGTTTGTAGTTAGTAGCTGTAGTTAGTTGAAAACCCCAGTATCATTGCAAAGGAATTAAAATCCATAATTGCTGAACCACCCATGCCAGTGGAATCATCCGAATTAACATCTCATCGCATTGAAGGATCCAAACAAAGAAAGGCAGCTGCAGTCCCCATCATAGCAGCTACAGCACACACCAAAAGACATAAGGCCAAGTGGCACCAAAAGTGAACGCAACCAGACTGTCCTTCGCCATGCGATATCATCATTCATAGTAAACAATTGGAATATTGAAACACGATCTGGATGAAACACACAGCTCATGGTGTGCACAGATCACTAAACTCTGTAGCTCTGGCAGCTAATAATATAGTATTATCCAGTAGTTATAATGTTTGTAGCTACAGAAATGCAGACCTTATTTTTTTCTAACACAGTTATTATATACACTGTAGCCATGTTTAAGAGTCATGTTTTAGTGAATTCCACCATGGCAATTTGAAATTAAAAGTAAGTAAAGGTTCCCTCCTCAGGATAGGTATCATAATCTAAGGTTAAAAACAATAAGTTATTTACTTAAGATTTAAAATATATATTTCTTAGACTTTAATGACTTTGTCACAATTTTATGTTTCAGTAGTTACATTTGTATACTTTATGACAGAGTGTCGTCCCCTAATCTTACTTATATGCACCTTACAATCTTGTGCATCCATCCACCAACACCACACTCACCTGTTTCATGACATATTGTTACCCCCACCTATACTTTATGACAGAGTGTCGTCCCCTAATCTTACTTATATGCACCTTACAATCTTGTGCATCCATCCACCAACACCACACTCACCTGTTTCATGACATATTGTTCCCCCACCTATACTTTATGACAGAGTGTCGTCCCCTAATCTTACTTATATGCACCTTACAATCTTGTGCATCCATCCACCAACACCACACTCACCTGTTTCATGACATATTGTTCCCCCACCTATACTTTTGTACTTGTTACAGTTTACTGCATCCTTTCACCCACAGTACCAAGCTTGTATGTTGTCCCACTGGTTATATTGCCCCACTGGTAATGAACCTCATAATTTGTTGTTTGCCTGTCTCTAGAACCAGAGTTGAAAGCGAGAACTATGAAACCTGTCCAGACAAAAAAAGCTGCAATGGCCTCCATTTTTAAAGTCTTGGATGACCCAAACTTTCACCAGCCAGTGAGTCATATTTTTGTTACATTCTAGAACATTTTTACCTTTCTTTCTGCTATATTTTTTTTTACTTGTAATTCAAAGTTAACTTTCAGAAACCCTTAAATATCATATTCTGATAGAACAAATTGTTAGCATTTATTTTTTATAATCTCCTACTTTTTTAAATATGTTGTTACATACTTCTTCTTAGTTTCTTCCTCATTTGCCTTTCCATGTCGAGTGGAGATATAATTTGCGGTCTTTTGCTCTTCTGTTCACCTCTGCTGCTGTTATGTTTCCTAGTGTTTATAATATTCCGTCAATCCATCTTTTTCATGGTCAACCCTTGTGTCTGGTGTTCTTGCAATGATTATTAAGGGATCATTGTGTTGTGTTTTGATTACTCTGCCTTGTTACGTGGCCAAACCATTCTATCTGTCGTTTCTTTATATATTCTATGGTGAGGGATTATTCCTAGTTTTTTCTCAGTTCTTCATTTCTGATCTTGTCTGTCAGGCTGTTTCCTGTCATTCGTCTAACACACTTCATCTCAGCAAAGGTTATTTTTCTTATTGTTCTTGCATCTAGGGTCCAGGTCTGGCATTGATAGCACAACGTTGGGATGAAGATTGTATTGTAGAATGCCCGTTTTGCCTCTAGAGGAGTTATTTCCTTGTTGGACAATAGTAGTGATAGCTGTCCAATAATTTTTACAAACTTTGTTGCATCTTGAGTCAATCTCTGCTGTTTGTGGATTGTTGTGCATTTACATACTTGCCTGCATATTATTTTTTTACCTATTCTAACACAACAGTGGCATATGACAACAAGCAAGCAACAGAGATAGATTCAAGATGTAGCAAAGTCTGATGGGTGTGTTGTCCAGATGATATCAACGTAGGCCAACAAATAACATTTGCCATAGAAGCAACCAAAAAAAAGTGTTTCTCATCACACTCTTTATTCCAGTGTTGTGGTATTGATGTCAAACTTGGATGCTAGGTTCTAGAACAATGAGCAAAGAAGGTACCACTGTAATTACAAGCATATAGTGGGAGTCAGCTTGAAAGGCACAATTTGAAGTTACTAAGAAGAAAGTTATGGATCACACCACAGTAAAAAAATAAAAATAAAGATACACCAAATTAAATGGTTGAACCATGTGACAAGACAGAAACAACTAAACATAATTCAAACAGTTGTCAACAGATTGAGAGTACTTCCTTGAGAAAGATGGATAGATGAAATAATAGAAACAATTATAAAGAAGGAGCAAACAAAAGAGCAAAAGACGGGCAAGTTACAATACCCATCCTTAAATGTCCACAGTTAGATTTTATAAACTTGTCCACAGTACAATGCCTATCCTTAAATGTCCACAGTTAGATTTTCTATACTTGTCCACAGTACAATACCCATCCTTAAATGTCCACAGTTAGATTTTCTATACTTGTCCACAGTACAATACCCATCCTTAAATGTCCACAGTTAGATTTTCTATACTTGTCCACAGTACAATGCCTATCCTTAAATGTCCACAGTTAGATTTTCTATACTTGTCCACAGTACAATGCCTATCCTTAAATGTCCACAGTTAGATTTTATAAACTTGTCCACAGTACAATACCCATCCTTAAATGTCCACAGTTAGATTTTATAAACTTGTCCACAGTACAATACCCATCCTTAAATGTCCACAGTTAGATTTTATAAACTTGTCCACAGTACAATGCCTATCCTTAAATGTCCACAGTTAGATTGTCTATGTTTGTCCACAGTACAATGCCTATCCTTAAATGTCCACAGTTAGATTGTCTATGCTTGTCCACAGTACAATGCCTATCCTTAAATGTCCACAGTTAGAGATTGTCTATGCTTGTCCACAGTACAATGCCTATCCTTAAATGTCCACAGTTAGAGATTGTCTATGCTTGTCCACAGTACAATGCCTATCCTTAAATGTCCACAGTTAGAGATTGTCTATGCTTGTCCACAGTACAATGCCTATCCTTAAATGTCCACAGTTAGATTTTATAAACTTGTCCACAGTACAATGCCTATCCTTAAATGTCCACAGTTAGATTTTATAAACTTGTCCACAGTACAATGCCTATCCTTAAATGTCCACAGTTAGATTTTAAAACTTGTCCACAGTACAATGCCTATCCTTAACTCTTAATGTCCAGTGTTTTTCTACCGTCACTAGTGTTTTGCCATAGTTATTTCTTCCTTAAAAATACTTCTTTCACTAAATCTTTCATATTTTCACTATAACAAGTCATAGACATATATTAGGCATCAAATTGAAGGGAAAAGGAAACAGATTCATAATCATAAACAATATTTTGAAGAAAAAATTGAAGGATAAGAATTTAAGCAATTAAGAATCAAAACTTTTGTAAAAAAAAAAAAAAAATTATACTCACCTAACCCAAAGGGGGTGGGGTCCATTTTAATCCAACAGTGCTACTAAAACTAAGTCACTAAGATCACTATTACATTTCAAGTTCTCAGAACATAATTTCTAGCTTTTTCTGCTGTTAATAATAATTCACGTTTAGGAGCTGTTGTTGTTGCGTTCACCAGCTTTTACCTCTGACGAAGTCCCTAGAGACTAGGAACTGAATTTTGTGTGTTAATCCATTTTTCCCTGGCAGCCATGTGCACAGGGGTCCCTCGCCACACAGGCAGATAACTCCAACTTCGGAGGTACTCATGTTTTTTCCATCGATGAGTAACTGACATTTCAAGCTGGACCTCGCTGCTGACAGGGGTGGTTGCCGCAGAGAGAAATCATAAATAAAAATCCCAACCGGTGTAGCCAAGATTTGAACCCACATCCTCTCTGTCCTGAGGCCGGCGTCTTGCCTCGAGACCAACCAGTTCCCCATGGACTTGGAATATGAGGAAACTGCAGCAAGGAACACTTTTCATGCATAGCCTGCAATGGTTCCTGCCGCCTATCCACCATATACCGGAAGTTCACGTCCTCCCGAAAATGATGATCGTCATATTTCTTTAAAAATGTATATCGCTTGATGATGTTAGGCCATCGTTGTTGACTCTAATTCCGAACATAAAAACACACAGTTGTCAGATTATCCCCGTCGCACATCAAACAACAGACGTAAGATTAGCGTACGGCCGGTCTAGCGATTTATGATGAGCCATTACAATGACGTAGCACACATAACGATGTCAGACGCACTGCAATGACGCGCCCTTTAGATTCCTGATTACTCTAGTGAATGTAGCCTACAACGAACAGAACACGGTGCAAATTCCCTAAAGAGATAAAACTGCGGCTGACGAAGCATTTCACATTAATGAGTAACATGTATATAACTTGCGTCAAGCAAATCCAACAACGATCATGAACATTACCAATGTGACGTAAAGCGCAGAACAAGCCTAGACGATGGAAGGTCGCATTCACAACACTTGATTTGTCGAAAATGGAATATGGCGGCGTATGACATTGTTTTATCGGCACAGATGTAATAAGTAGATCATCATCTTGACTTTTAACGCATAGGAGTGCAATGGAGAGCCGAAATTAATCAGACACCCAATGCACCTTCTGCAGCGATCGAGAGAACGTGGACTAGATCCGCCATCTTGGAAACGGAAGTCCAAGATGGCGGATCTAGTTTAGGAGCGATAGATACTTCACTGCTAGCCATTTTTCACTTATAAACACTAATCAGCTGATTGAAGACTAGAAAACAACACAAAGTTCGACGATTTTGTGAACAAATTAAGCCCATGTTGATCGACCAAAGCGCGTCTAAGGACAGGAAATTCTATTAGAGTTATATCCCTTGTGGATGTGGTAGCTTAAAATGTGTAGTATTTACTATAACGAAACAAAATGAAAGTAACCATGTCAGCGTTCGCTTGGCAAAATGTAAGTAAGTAAGTAACCATGACAGCATTCCCGCGGACATTAGGAGTTAAATGCCTACAGACAGAATTAATTTTAAACTTTAACTGAACTATTAGAATTAATTTGACTAGTTAGAGCAATTTTGTATTGGAGCTCAACTATTTCAGGGGCAGCTGGTCATCAGAGAAGCAGATGAGAGTAGTGCAGCAGAAGTTCAAGAAAAAACCAGTGATAAGGGAGACAAGAATAATGGTAACAATGAAGTTGAACCTGACAAGGACTTGTTCCGTGCCATCTTCAAGAACTCAGACTCTGAAAGTTCCAGTGATGAAAGTGGTGACAAAGTTCAGATTGAAGTATCCAGTGGAGGAGAAGAAAACAAAAGTGATAGTGAAGCCAAGAAAAATGCTAAGATAGGTAATATGTGGTGATGTTATAGTGTTGTGATGTTCTTTGTTCTTTATCTCGTATAGTGGCTAGTACTTCAATGATCACAGCACATCACAACATTGAGGTAACATGTAAGATCATGACAGAGTCTTTCTTTAACAATAATGATAATCAGTTTATTGATTTCGCCTGGTACACGTGATCTATAGTTCTGGATGCAATTATTAAATTAATGTTCATTAATTTAGGAATACTTCTGAGGCAAGTCGCCGTGTAGTTATGAAGATATTCCAGCACCCTAATCATACAATTTATTCAGCATGGTCTACTTACACTTGTGAGAAGTTATGAACACACACAACTTGAATTAATCTTTCACTGTCTTTCAAGCTACTTCACACCTATAATTATAACTTGTTGATTCTAAACTGACTTGGCTAACTCAAGGCTCCTACTCTTAACTTTCTCACTGTTCTGACTCTAACTGTTTCTAACTTCTAATCTGACTTTTGTCCTACTCATCCTGGACTGACGGAACTATCTATTACTTCATCTTGGACTATCTTTCTCTGCACTAATTGCTAACTGCTTTCAGCAGTCGGCCGAAGCCGTACTAACTGAACGAGCCTACATCCTAACTGCTCTTTTGGTCTTCCGAATTTAACCTCTTAAACTTCTTGTGCCGGAGATTAAGTACTTCAGCTCTCGCTCTACGTCTGAACGTCCGTAACCAATCAGATCGTCGCACCTGACCACTCGCAACGTGATCTGGTCCATTGAGCTTGTCGCTTGCTCACTATCTGTGACTCAGACCTGAACTTTCCCAAATTTGGACAAAACATCCTGTTTCCCCAAAATCTCTACGCCCTATTTGGGATAATATTACTTCATCCTGGTAGCTGGATGACCACTTGACCGTTCCATGACTTTGACAATAACAACTTATTTATCAGCCAGGCCAAAGTCATGGGTTTCACATGCTAAGTGCGTGATCACCCACAATAACAATGAACTTGCATGGACATTCGTGGAGATTCATGGAAAATCCCCCAACTATTATGTCTAGGTCAAGTCATGACCCTCTCTACTTCGGTGGGTGTCCACTACCCCTACCTGAACTATTCTCTCACTCTGACTAACTGTTATTCCTGGAAAATTACCATAGTTAAAATCTGCTGGTCGCCACTATATGATACTGCTATCTGTCTCTTGAAAAGCGGGTAACAACCTAGCACTGTTACAGTGACATATGTTATGTCATTATTTAGCTCTTTTTTTGTCATATTTTCCTATGTTTATTCTCAAAATAACAGATTAATAATTACAATATTAATTTTGTAATGGTTTAATTACTGCTTCAATAAAAGCATCAGTGGCATAGTGCTAGTGCACTGGCTTATTAAAGTGAAATAGAATTTGGTAGCAGATTGATGCTGTCCAGTTATCATCATCATGTGTATAAATGTCCCTCCACAACCCTCTATCCACAGTGCATCATATCAATTCTGTTGTTGACTGTTTTCCATGCCATGACACCAAGCTATCTAGTATTACTCTCTAATCAGCCCAGCAGAACAAATGAAGTAGAGTTCTACCTTTCAGCTCCCTGTGGAGCATAGGTCTTCAACAAACTCTTTCAGCTCCCTGTGGAACATAGGTCTTCAACAAACACTTTCAGCTCCCTGTGGAACATAGGTCTTCAACAAACACTTTCAGCTCCCTGTGGAACTGTACCCGGATAAAGTTGTTTACTTGTGTGACGCACATGCAGTGCAGGGCAGATGGTAGCGTGACTGTCAGCTGATGAGGCGTGTTCTACTCGCACGCTGTGTCGATATATATAGATCGTTACTTTGTTTACTTTACGGGCGGCCTTCACCGACTGGTCAGTCTCGTACGTACTTGACCTCCGCTGGAATGTGCTGATCTAGCTGTTTACAATCGGGCCAACACTTCATTGTGCTCTGACCTTGTTTGGTCACTGTCGTACTTCTGGTTTGTTATGATGACCGTTTCACGTTGTGTTTCCGCGACAAATTTACTGCTGTTATGATTCGTCCCCGAGGGCTGACGCTAGGCTAGATAAATGTAACTGTGTAACACATAATAACACCTGGGTATAAGTATTTGTTCCAACTTTTATTCCTGTCACATCGGACTCTCATTCCACAGTGGATATGGCAGGTCACACACTTACAGTGCTCTCTTACAATTTCTTCAGTCTATCGCCCTAACACTTATCTCTGGGCTCTAACACATTCATACTCGCATCTACACTATATGTGGACCATTCCCATCGAATGCCCCCCCCCCCCCCCCCCCAAGCCTATCTTAACTCCTACCGGCCCGACTGTCTCTTGGCAACCGTTGCTAACTGTCTCTTAATGTGCTACTTACTAATCTGTCCGCCTAAATCTTCTTCACTGGTCTCTGCATCTCCTAACTATCGCGTGTTCGTGCTGGTTGTAATTCTATTACACTTGCTTGGTGTTATTACTCTAGATCGTCACTCCCTGCCAACTCAGTCTCTCCAAGTGTTCCATCTCTCAGTGCTTCTATCCAAGTCTTCACTATTATTCCAACTCACGTACTAATTTACATTGCGTCTAATTCTATTAGGCTAAATAAGGTTAGCCTCCCTATGGGCCGACCACAAGGTCGCCCTGCTCCTAACGAGCGTGTGTGCTCCTGCCGACTACATTTCTCCAAGTGTCTCTATCCAAGTGCTTTGTCCAAGTGCTTCTAAATCTTTTGTGTTTACCTCTTAAATTTGGATCTTGTCAGCCAATCATTAAGACATGTTTTCAGTCTGCAATTATATACAGTAAATTTTACCTACCTAGGCAGCAAAATGTCCAGAGATGGAGACATAACATCAGAAATTCTGACAGGCAACGCACTAGCATCAAATGTTTTCAACAAACATCTGGAGATCCAAAGTTCTCAGTAAATGAACAAAACTTAGACTGTTCAACTCCTGTGTGATACCAGTGCTAACATTTGAATGTGAAAGTTGGAAATCCACCAAGACTTAAGATAGGAAATTAAATGCCTTTGAAAACAAATGTCTTTGTTGGATCTCAAACATAGCTGGAAAGAATACATTTCTAATGAACAGATAAGAAACGAATCAAACAAGAATATGTGCTGCGCTTTATAAGAAGACGGAGTTTGAAATACATCGGTCATGTGCTAAGAATGAATGAAGAAAGACTTCCCTGTCAGGCATTCATGTGGAAATCATCTGGTAAAAGAAAACGAGGCAGACCCAGAGAATCGTTATGCAGAACAATTAATAGAAAAGGCTGAACCATGGGACTAAGAATCAACAAGAACTAGAAAACTATCAGCAAATTGTCAATCATGGAGTACTGTAACTCTCGCCCCATGTGCCATCTTCGGCCTGAGAGGAAAACAAATGACATTTTTACAGTATGAAAGACCTGTTATAAATGTGTTTTATCATGTCACATAAATTAACAGTCCATTGATATTTTTGCAGTAGTGTAGTCTATTGTCTACGAAGAGAGCTAATATCCAATATTAGGAAGAAACAATTCATTATTTTTTGGTCTTGTTATGAGAAGGGAATAGCTAGAATATATTGTAACAACTAGGAAAATTGAGGGACGAGGAGATAAAGGGAAGCAAAGAAAAAAGATACCAGACAGCTTAAGAAAATGGCTTGGCAGAAGGTCAACAGCAGAAATGATAAATAGCTGTCGAGATAGAAAATTGTGGAGAGACATAATCACCTACGCCTGCAGGCATGGTACTTGATGATGATTGTCTATTGGGGAGCTTTGGAGATTGAGTGGTTTGTCCATTTAATTATTTATAACATAGTTTGTTTATTTATTCACATAATAAATGTTTATCAAGCTACAACAATACAGTTTACTGATGTCCACTTTTTGTTTGTTATTTTTCTGTGTAGGTCTGCAGGCGATCTTTTGAAAAGCACACCAGAGATGAGCACATTATGTCAAACAGCAAAGGGAGTCCTCACTAAAGAAGACATGCTGTGTGTGAATTCCTCAACACCAAGTACAGTTCTTGATGCTGAGGTGAAACCTAGGAGAGCCTGGTCATTGTTCAATGTTCTTAGTGACCTTAACACTAGTGTTGATAGTCCATCAGGTGAGTCTGTTGGTTGGTAGTTTTATATGGCTAATAGTTTTTGTTTTGTCTGTTGGCTGGTAGTTTTATATGGCTAATAGTTTTTGTCTGTCTGTTGGCTGGTAGTTTTATATGGCTAATAGTTTTTGTCTTGTCTGTTGGCTGGTAGTTTTATATGGCTAATAGTTTTTGTCTTGTCTGTTGGCTGGTAGTTTTATATGGCTAATAGTTTTTGTCTTGTCTGTTGGCTGGTAGTTTTATATGGCTAATAGTTTTTGTCTTGTCTGTTGGCTGGTAGTTTTATATGGCTAATAGTTTTTGTCTTGTTTGTTGGCTGGTAGTTTTATATGGCTAATAGTTTTTGTCTTGTCTGGTAGTTTTATATGGTGAATAGTTTTTGTTTTGCTTGTGGCTGGTAGTTTTATATGGCTAATAGTTTTTGTCTTGTCTGTTGGCTGGTAGTTTTTGTCTAGTCTGTTGGCTGGTAGTTTATATGGCTAATAGTTTTTGTCTTGTTTGTTGGCTGGTAGTTTTATATGGCTAATAGTTTTTATATGGCTAATAGTTTTTGTCTGTTTGTTGGTTGGTAGTTTTATATGGCTAATAGTTTTATATGGCTAATAGTTTTTGTCTTGTTTGTTGGCTGGTAGTTTTATATGGCTAATAGTTTTATATGGCTAATAGTTTTTGTCTTGTTTGTTGGTTGGTAGTTTTATATGGCTAATAGTTTTATATGGCTAATAGTTTTTGTCTTGTTTGTTGGCTGGTAGTTTTATATGGCTAATAGTTTTATATGGCTAATAGTTTTCGTCTTGTCTGTTGGTTGGTAGTTTTATATGGCTAATAGTTTTTGTCTTGTCTGTTGGTTGGTAGTTTTATATGGCTAATAGTTTTTGTCTTGTCTGTTGGCTGGTAGTTTTATATGGCTTATAGTTTTTGTCTTGTCTGGTAGTTTATATGGCTAATAGTATTTGTCTTGTCTGTTGGCTGGTAGTTTTTGTCTAGTCTGTTGGCTGGTAGTTTTATATGGCTAATAGTTTTTGTCTTGTCTGTTGGCCGGTAGTTTTATATGGCTAATAGTTTTTGTCTTGTCTGTTGGCTGGTAGTTTTATATGACTAATAGTTTTTGTCTTGTCTGGTAGTTTTATATGGCAAATAGTTTTTGTCTTGTCTGGTAGTTTATATGGCGAATAGTTTTTGTTTTGCCTGTTGGCTGGTAGTTTATATGTGCTAATAGTTTTTGTCTTGTCTGTTGGCGAATAGTTTTTGTCTTGTCTGGTAGTTTTATATGGCTAATAGTTTTTGTCTTGTCTGTTGGCTAATAGTTTTTGTCTTGTTTGTTGGCTGTAGTTTTATATGGCTAATAGTTTTTATCTTGTCTGTTGGCTGGTAGTTTAATATGGCTAATAGTTTTTGTCTTGTCTGTTGGTTAATAGTTTTTGTCTTGTCTGTTGGCCAGTAGTTTTATATAGCTAATAGTTTTTGTCTTGTCTGTTGGCTAATAGTTTTTGTCTTGTCTGTTAGCCGTTAGTTTTATATGGCTAATAGTTTTTGTCTCATTTGTTGGTTGGTAGCTTTGCCTTGTCTGTTGGCTGGTAGTTTTATATGCTAATAGTTTTTGTCTTGTCTGTTGGTTGATAGTTTTGCCTCATTTATTCATTTTATTTGTTGCTTTGTCTGTTGGCTGGTTTTCAATGGAAGCACCTATCAGCTCCTTGCTCTACTTTAGAATGTTTATAATGGAAATGTTAATATTGTGGCCATGTTTAACACCTATCACTTTTGCTGTACAGACAGATCAGTAACTCTTGTTTGGTCAGCGAGGCATAGGAGAAGAGGTCTGTTTTACAGCACTCAGAAAAAATGACAAACAAACAACAACAGAAAAAAACAAAGAACAATATATGGTCTAAAGCAGGATCGAACCAGTACTCCCCTAGCGTATTCCCTAGTGTCCAGCTTCTTGTGGCAAGGGGTAGTGCTAAGGAGTACGGGTTCGATCCTGTATCAGACAATATATTGTTCTTTGTTTTATTCTGTTGTTTATTTGTCATTTTTTTCTGAGTGCTATAAAACATACCTCTTCCTTCTATGATTTGCAGAATTATCGCCTAGGAAGTTTCTCTCTATAATAATATTCATTTGCCAGAGGCGAAGGTGCGCCTCACAGCACCAGAGCTGTTGGCTTGCGCCAGGATCGGTGAACCAGAACCATCCAGACCCTGCACCACTTCTCCGTGGTGCCTCTAGTAACATACTAACCTGTCTAGTCTGGCCAAGCAAGTAGGGATCGAAGAGGGAAGACAACCCGGTACTCAAAAATGTCATGTTGGAGTCGGATGTGTTGGGACGAAAATATCACAGTTATACTGCAAACCACAACACAACGCAGACACGCCCACTTAATGTCCTTTTAAGGGCGGATGATGAAGAGGGGGTACACTCCTTTAGCCATCGGGCGAACGCAAGCAAGCATATTAATTTATTTATTATTTGTCTCTTGTTTAGTTATTATGGACCTAGTACAAAATGTGTGAATATTTGTTTTTTTGTAATTCTACATTTGTTTTGCCATATTTTGTTTCTTGAAGATGTTAACTTGATCTCATCTGGGCTGTGGATTACATTCAAATGAGAGGACCAACAAGTCAATGCCTTGAAGATCCTTATTGATTATTCTTAGACTTCATATGTTTAGAGTACAGTGATGAACATACAGGAATTAGACTACACAAGGAAGATGTATATACAACCAGCGAGCTACTGGAACCAAGAATGTGAACAATACTTTGTCATCTCCTGATAGTGACTAAACACCTTAGAGTTCACCCATAGGGCTTTGGTATTCATTCTAGCAACAGGGGCAAAGGCGGTTGTCAGTACCAGGCTGAAAGTGATCAGCATCTCATAGCTGACCAAGATTGGTGAATCAGAATTATCCAGTTCCTACTCAACTTCTTCGCAGTGCTCTTAGAAACAGACAAGTCTGACCAAGTGAGCACGGGTCAAAAAAGGGAGATAATCTGGTACTTAGAAACACAATGCGAAAGTCTGATGTGTTGAGCAAAAGGCACAAAAATTACAGTTCTGCTGCAAACCATGAAATAATGTAACGTCCTTTTAACTTATTCAGTATGGATTGTTTTTATCAATGCAGCGGAAGAGATTTCAGTGACAACATTTTTCATGGTTTGAAATATCAATCTACATGGTATATATTTATCTTACACATAACATGTTATATATGAATTTTTAGTTAATTGAAGAAGGAATTAGGCTTCACCCCATACCAAGATGATACAAGACATATACAAAGCATATAATTTGATGACGGTTCACATAATCAAATTCAGACAATATGCGGCGAAGATTGGCACAAGGCACTGCACGTCGAAACATATGGAAAGAGTTGTGGACGAATGATAAAGAGGTCTATTTATTCATTCCTGTACGAGTCATCAGGTGGACACAAGAAGAGAAAAAGAAAGAATTCTAGTAACAATGAACTCATCTTATGGCTCATCTCAATTTTCCTTTATTCATTTTTTTTGTCATAGATTTATCTCAGTTTTCATTTATCCATTTTTTTTGTCATAGATTTATCTCAATTTTCCTTTATCCATTTTTTTGTCATAGATTTATCTCAGTTTTCCTTTATTCATTTTTTTTGTCATAGATTTATCTCAGTTTTCCTTTATTCATTTTTTTTGTCATAGATTTATCTCAGTTTTCCTTTATCCATTTTTTTTGTCATAGATTTATCTCAATTTTCCTTTATCCATTTTTTTGTCACAGATTTATCTCAGTTTTCCTTTATCCATTTTTTTTGTCATAGATTTATCTCAGTTTTCCTTTATTCATTTTTTTTGTCATAGATTTATCTCAGTTTTCCTTTATCCATTTTTTTGTCATAGATTTATCTCAGTTTTCCTTTATCCATTTTTTTTGTCATAGATTTTATCTCAATTTTCCTTTATCCATTTTTTTTGTCATAGATTTATCTCAATTTTCCTTTATCCATTTTTTTTTGTCATAGATTTATCTCAGTTTTCCTTTATCCATTTTTTTGTCATAGATTTATCTCAATTTTCCTTTATCCATTTTTTTGTCATAGATTTATCTCAATTTTCCTTTATCCATTTTTTTTGTCATAGATTTATCTCAATTTTCCTTTATCCATTTTTTTTGTCATAGATTTATCTCAATTTTCCTTTATCCATTTTTTTGTCATAGATTTATCTCAATTTTCCTTTATCCATTTTTTTTGTCATAGATTTATCTCAATTTTCCTTTATCCATTTTTTTTGTCATAGATTTATCTCAATTTTCCTTTATCCATTTTTTTGTCATAGATTTATCTCAATTTTCCTTGATTCATTTGTTTGTTGTGGAATCATTACAGCACACAATTTACTAAACATCAACTCTCTTGTACAGAACTTTCTACAAAGTCTGAAGCTGTTTTGTCTAGACTGTCACCACCATGCTCGTCACACCCTGATGAGGGTGACATGGAAGGGTCATATGATGTCAGGCTACCTCCAGCGATGACTTCAACAACAAGCACAGTCCCCAGCCAGCAGGTGTCAGGTATAACAAATCAGTGACTAGTTTATGAGCATGAATGCTGAAACTGACTTGCTTGTCATGGCAACTGTTTCTTTTCGTATCAAGGATGTACAATTACTTTGAATGTATAATTGAATCGCTTCCAGAAGGAGCTACTAGAGACAAGAGACCAGGCTCAGTCCTGATGGACAGCTTCAAGAAGGAGCTACTAAAGACAAGAGACCAGGCTCAGTCCTGATGGTCAGCTTCAAGAAGGAGCTACTAAGACAAGAGACCAGACTCAGTCCTGATGGACAGCTTCAAGAAGGAGCTACTAAGACAAGAGACCAGACTCAGTCCTGATGGACAGCTTCAAGAAGGAGCTACTAAAGACAAGAGACCAGGCTCAGTCCTGATGGACAGCTTCAAGAAGGAGCTACTAAAGACAAGAGACCAGGCTCAGTCCTGATGGACAGCTTCAAGAAGGAGCTACTAAAGACAAGAGACCAGACTCAGTCCTGATGGACAGCTTCAAGAAGGAGCTACTAAAGATAAGAGACCAGGCTCAGTCCTGATGGTCAGCTTCAAGAAGGACCTACTAAAGACAAGAGACCAGACTCAGTCCTGATGGACAGCTTCAAGAAGGAGCTACTAAAGACAAGAGACCAGACTCAGTCCTGGTGGACAGCTGTCCTTGAGCCATCTCTATAACTGTAATACAGTTCATGTGATTGTTTCTGACTGTCCTTGAGCCATCTCTATAACTGTAATACAGTTCATGTGATTGTTTCTGACTGTCCTTGAGCCATCTCTATAACTGTAATACAGTTCACACATTGTTTCTGACTGTCCTTGAGCTATCCAACATCTGTTTGTTGTCTGTGAGTGTTGATCACAGGTGAACATGGGTTTGAATCATAGTTGATTAGTTTTTTTTTCCCGTCCAGGTTAAAATAAAAAGCCTGATCCAAAAACCTTGTAGCAGCTGCACTGGGCATGTAGGCTTTATTTCTAGTCTCATAATGATAACCACAGCACAGCCCCCCCAGAAATGGGATGAAAGCTGTAATGTCATCTGTTGATAGGTCCCAGTGTCTGTGCAGTCTCCAACTCAGTATAGGTCAGTGTGCATGTGCACATTCTCTGTCTCAGTATAGGTCACTGCATGTGCACATTCTCCATCTCAGAACTGTGTCTGCACTATGAGTAGATGACACTATTAGAAGTCTCAGAGTTGAACAAATTCATGAATATACACTGTCCAGATAAAGTGGGAGTTCTTAGCAAAGGTAAAGCCAATAGGTTGGTCTCAGGTGTTCCTGTGGTAGAGATGATGGATTCGCACAAGTGTGACAGCTATTGATGTGGATGCAGCAACAATTTGAAATACAACATCAAAAGTTTTAATCTAATTACAAGTATGTGCACAACCAGTAAGCTACTGGAACCATGTATTTGTGCACACATTTATCATCTGCAAAAGCCTTAATCCTAGAGTTTGCCAAATGTCAATTCTAACAACAAACAATATCTATTTCCTTGATTGCACTTTTTAAGCAGTTTTTTTTAAAGTTAATTGATTGGCCCTCAAGTTGTATGCATCTATTCCTCTCAAAAGAATAATTACAAAACATTCACATTTTTGTTCTGTCTCCTCCCCAGAATAGATCACTGTCTTCAAAAACAGAATTTGTTTCACTGTTCCCCTGTCTGTTATAGCTTCACATTGTTTTCTTTTCACATTTAGCTCACTGATATTACCTCTAGAGTCTTATCTCAAGTATTTTAATTGGGACATCAGGTTCTCATATCTGCTTCTTTACTGCTTTTATGAAGTGCCAGCTATGCAACACAGTTGTCTGTCGCTGATACTTTAGTTACTTATATGTCTTTCTGGGAAGGTAAAATACACATTCTTATTTCATTATACATTCTTGATTAGAAGTGTTAGACGTCAGATTATCTGATTGGTCCATAGTGCTCAGATCTCCCCCTCCTCGCAAAACCTGCGCAGTTTGAAACGATAAACTTTCACAAGTCTACCCCGAAACTCCCCATAGCTCTCCTGAATCTAGACAACATCCCTCTTAACTAAAATCAAGATCCAGAAGTCGCACCAGGGCTGAAAATTAATTAACAGCTTCAAAATCTCTATCATTTAGCCCTTCATTTCTAGTGTATGGTCGGGTTAGGGATATACAATCGTCCATCATGATGATGTAGCACACAAAATAATGGGTGAGGCCACAACACCCGATTCACTCCAAAGAATGCACCCAAAATGCACAAGAACTGTAACGATGGTGAAGAATTCCTAAAGTGGAACCTTCACTTGACCTGGCAAAACAGCCCTAAATTAAGGAGCTGTAATTGGTACCAAACAAATCCTATGACAATTATTGAACAGCTCCTTGGAGGACTTGTGTGCTCTTGGGAACCAAGGAGCTATGCCAACGGGAGCTTAGCTCCTGGTAGGGCCACCCAAGCTGGACATGTCTTCAGTGAAGGGCCAGACAAAGGAGCCAGGAGTAGATGGAACCTTTTAAGTGAAGACACAGAACCCACCAGCAAATGGTACACACTCAGGTCTGAACTAATCCATCCCCACTTCATGGGTTCAATACTTCTCTGTCTTTTCTCCTCTCTCTTTTATCTATCAAACAGGCAGGTGGTGCTCCAGAGCTGTGAATACCAGACCACCTATGAGAGAGACAACTACACAAAGCTCAGGCAGATAGTGCTTTTAAACCTGAGAGGCCAACTAAGGGCAGAATCCCCCTACAGAAAAGACAATCTGCTGCCTCTATGTGTTGTGTGATCCTCTGTTGGTGTTGCTGTGTGATCCTCTGTTGGTGCTGTGTGTTGTGTGATCCTCTGTGGTGTTTCTGTGTGTTGAGTGATCCTCTGTTGGTGTTTCTGTGTGTTGAGTGATCCTCTGTTGGTGTTTCTGTGTGTTGAGTGATCCTCTGTTGGTGTTTCTGTGTGTTGTGTGATCCTCTGTTGGTGTTACTGTGTGTTGAGTGATCCTCTGTTGGTGTTTCTGTGTGTTGAGTGATCCTCTGTTGGTGTTTCTGTGTGTTGAGTGATCCTCTGTTGGTGTTTCTGTGTGTTGTGTGATCCTCTGTGGTGTTTCCATGTTTATCCTGTTATTTTCGTGTGTAATACTCTGTTGTTTCCTCAACATAAATTTTTTTTTTAATTATAACATAGCTGTCAGATCAAGCTCCAACCTTTACAAACATGTCTGGGGGGGGGGGGGGGTGTATGAAACTGTTTGGGGTCAAACTCAGTGGTCAGAACACCAAACTTCATCTAATTAAGATTACCAGAATTGACCAGTAATTCACGTGAGAGCTGGAACTCAATGAAAGAAATAGAGAATAAACTAGATGCATATTAACAAACAAATGTTTTAGAGTGATTCTTTGTATACAATGAAATGAATTCAAGACTAGTGCGGAAATAAGGTATTGTTGTGCAACCAACAGCCAGCCATATGATCAGCTGAAACTACTAGAACATCACACAGCAGGTCCTCAAATGGGATACAACAGAAAAAGAGATTGACCTTGCGAGACACTAAAAGAACACTGATAAGACTGGCATGGACAGCAGGCATCACTGCCTAAAGGAGATTAGTAAGCTTGCCTAGAATGTGAATACTTTGGTAAGGTACAGTGTGACTTTTGATAGTAGTGGAAGGATATAAGATAATAAGAAGCATTGGTAAACTAGAAATCATGTTCAATAGAAAATGTCATTAAACCACTGAAGTGTAGTCAGTAAATTAACACAATCCTGTTGCCAAAGTAACCATTTAGTAACTGCATTATGTCCCCCTTGACCAACATGATTTGTCTCATCTTCAGACTGTGGAAGAACACACAAGACAGATAACTCCAGAGACAGAGAACATAGGAAGGATAAGAAAGTAAGTTCTCTAGATAATGTGACAAGAAGAATGCCTTGTTCTCAATTACAGTGGCCTCTTTCTGCCTGTGCTACAGACTGATCTTAGTACAGCCCGCCCACACAACCCTACCACAGACTTGTTTTCAGTTTTAGTTTTGCAGCATCACTTTTATCAAACATCTGCTTATTTCACTATTGCATTTCTCTAATATTATCATTACATTTTGTATTTCTCTTTTATATCACTACATTTTGTATTTCAGCTTATATCATCGTTACATTTTGTATTTCTCTTATATCATTGGTTCTGGTTCACCAATCTCGTCGCAAGCTATCAGATATGAGTCGTTGGCAACTTCTAGCTCTATTGCTGTCAGGCACCTTGCCTCATTTTAATTCAATTTGACACCAGCTCTTCCATTAATGTAATGATAGCATTAATGTTGGTGTATAATGATTAACTGCTGGTCACTTATCTGTATTTTATATCGTTAAGGTTCATGAACATGGTAGACTTAGACATTCATGCTTTTATCGTTCCTCCTGTGCCTTTGAGGGAAGAGAGCTCATTTGCTCTTTTATTGGTTTCTTCTGCTGTCACATTTCCAAGTGTGTTATATTTCATCTATCATCATTGTTAAGGATGTCCTCAATCAGTCACTTTTGTTAATTGCATGGGTCATGCTTTGTTGTTGACAATTCACCAAACTACTATTTTTTTCTCCACAGAAAAAGTCCAAACACAAGAAAGGAAAGAAGCACAAGAAGCATAGAAAATCTCACAAAGGGAGAGTTAGTTCTGGGAGTGAAGCAGACACAGAGACTTCTGATGTATCTGACAGTGAGTTGTTACAGAGGTTGGTAGAAAGTTCCAGCATATTTGTGACATCTATAGCTTGTTTCATAAGTCGTGCCCAACTTTAAAAATCAATATCTTTTAAACCGCTTTTTGTAATTTTTTCAAAATTTGCATGTATAGTTATAATGATTAGAACCAACAGGGAATTAATTTCATTAAAAACAAACATTTTGGTTATTATTATTGCTTATTTGATTTATATAAATTTATAACGACCCATTGATGTAGTCAAACTTAGTGTTTACAGTATTTAAGTTAAAAATAGCGATTACAAATCCAAACACGGTCCAATTTACGATTTTGCACGCTTTCCGCGTGAGTAATCTGACACAATTAGACACTTGTAGTAGACACGAGACATTGTGTGTTCCATTTCGTTAATTCAGCGGCGTAACGTGGAACAATAACATTTATCATGAGTCTTAAAATGAAATTCTGCAGTTTACAAAACATCGCAATAAAAATGTATGACTATTTTTGCAAAGAGGCTAAACGAGGAAGATTATTTCATTCTTTAGAAAACCCAGAGAATAGGACAAGACACATTTTGGATTTATCTAAACGGTCATTTAATCGCTGGATTCAAGCACGTGACCGTCAATGTTCCAAATATACAAAATCACAAGGAAGAGCAAAAATGTTGGATAATTTTGACAGTGAACTTATTAGAAGTGAAATTCGCAAAATGTTGGGTATGAATGAAACTGTTACAATAAGAAAATTAAAAGTATCGCTGAAAAAGAACAACAGTATTGAAATATCAAAGTCTACATTATGGAGGAATGTGAGAGCTGCAGACTTTACATTCAGAAAGTATTCCAATGGACGAAACATCATCTGTAAGAAGCCACATATAGTAGTCATGAGAAGCAAGTACTTACATGAAGTAAAAGAGGTGCGCAAGCAAGGTTATGATATTGTGTACTTGGATGAAACATGGATCAATGCTCACCACACTAACCAAAGGGAATGGCAGTCATCAGATGGAAACATTAAGAGATTAATACCTAGCAGCAAAGGACAGCGCTTGATTATTGCTCATGCAGATAGTCGACAACATGGACTAATACAGAATGCAGAGCTCATTTTTCTTTCAAAATCCATAGACAATCAGGATTATCACTCTGAGATGAATGGTCACATATTTAGACATTGGATTGAAAATTCTGTTCTCCCAGCACTAGATCGACCATCTTGCCTAATAATGGACAATGCAGCGTACCACAACATTGTTGCACTTGAAGATAAAGTCCCGACGTCATCCAGTACAAAAGATGCTATTAAGATATGGCTCACAAAGGAGCACATACAATTTAATAACATGTACTTAAAACCTGAATTACTATCTCTAGTAAAGCAAAACAGAGGACAAAGATTTTTCAAATAGATAAGATTATCCAAGAGCACGGTCATATAAGTTTGAGGCTGCCACCTTACCATGCTCATTTAAATCCAATAGAACTAATCTGGGCAAAATTAAAGGACAAGTGACAGATGAAAATACAACATTCAAAATATGCGATGTAAAGACTCTTGCTAATCTCGCTTTATTAAATATCTATCTATCTATCTATTGACCTTTCGAGCCGTAACCGGCCCATAGGGCGTAGACCAAGATACACCTTCTCCTATATGAATTTTTGTTCTAGCAGTTTTCTTTTAAAGATATTTTATCAAATCTCGCCATCTGTCTCTGTTCTGTGCAAGCAGTTCTATCTCATTGAGGGAGCCGATTCCTGCTGCTCTTGCCTCTCTCATCAATGTTCTTCTCAGTGTCTCCCTGGGTCTTCCTCTTTTTCTTTTACCTGTTGTTTCCCATATGAGGGCTTGCTTTGCTATTCGATTATTATCTCTTCTCATCACATGTCCAACGTATGACCATCGTCTTTTCTTTATTACTGAAGATATTAGTGGTTGATTGGCGATTTCTCTAATTTCCTCGTTTGTTTTGAATTCGTTCCATTCTATACCAAGTATTTTCCTTAGACATTTATTTTCGAATGCGTTCAACTTTGTTTCTATATCTCTTGTTGTTTTCCAGCTTTCACACGCATACGTAAGGGTTGATAGTACATTTGATTTGAATAGCCTAAGTTTTGTGTTTGTGCTAATGAGTTTTGATTTCCACAACTTTTCAAGGCTTCTGAAAGACATTGCTGCTTTAGCCAGTCTGATTCTAATTTCTTTGCTCGTATCCCCTTCTCGATCAATGTGACTTCCAAGATAGATGAAGTGATCGATCTCTTCTACTGGTTTGTTTCCATGTATATTTTGTCACTTGTTGGAATTAAACTTTCATGACTTTAGTCTTTTCATGATTGACCTCAAGCCCAATTTTGCTGGCTATTGATGATAGTTCATTTGTGTTTTCCTGCATCGTTTTATCTGATTGCTGATAAGAACTATGTCATCAGCAAAGTCCAGGTCCTCCAAATGGTCTCCTTGTATCCATTCGATGCCTTTATTACCAGTGCAGCATTTCTTCATTATGAAGTCCATAACAATTCCAAATAACAAGGGCGATAAAATACATCCTTGTTTAACCCCAGTTTCTATTGGGAAACATTCGCTCAGTCCTTCCTCTGTTCGAACTGCACATGTGTAACCATCATACATGTCTTTGATAATATTTATGATTTTTGATGGTAAGCCATATTGCTTCAGAATTTTCCACAAAGAATCTCTATGAATACTATCAAATGCTTTTTTGAAGTCGATGAAGTTAAGTACAAAAGGTTTTTGCTTTTCAATGTGTTCCTCCAATATAAGTCGTAGAGTGAAAATGTGGTCAAGACAGCTTCTCCCTTTTCTAAACCCAGCCTGTTCTTCACGCATTACTGTATCTATTGAATCCTTTATTCTATTTAGGATGATTTTACAGAATAATTTGAGGCAACTGACAAAAGTGTCACGCCTCTCCAATTGTTACAATCTCTAAGATTGCCCTTTTTTGGGATCTTAACAATGATTCCTTTTTTCCATTTATGAGGCGTCTTCTCTGTTTTCCAAATGATGTTGAACATTTTTTGGAGATGTATTAAATTATGGCTATCAATTGCCTTGAGGATCTCAGCTGTTAACTTATCCTCTCCAGCAGCCTTGTTATTGGTCATTAGCTTTAAGGTGGTTTCTATTTCACTCAAGGTGAAGTCATCTAAATTTACATCTAATTCTGCTGCTGGTGTTTCAGCTTCAAAATCTATTAAACTGTGAGGTAGTGGACGGTTAAGAATTTCTTTGAAGTGTTCCGCCCAACGGGCTTTTATGTCTGCGCTTGTTGTTAGCATTAATCCAGATTTGTCTAGAATTGGTGTTCCACTGGATGTATAGGTGTTTGTCAGCATCTTTTGTACAGTATAAAGAGTTCTGCTGTCTCCTGTAATTGCAGCTGTCTCTGCTTTCTCTGCCAAGTTGTCTATATAAGCTCTTGTATCTCTTCTTGCCGAACTTTTCACTTTGTTGTCTAATTCTTTGTATGTTGCTTTTGCCAGAACCTTTCCAAGATCTGTCTTTACATTAGTCATGGCTCTCTTCGCTTCTCTTCTTTCTTTGATGTATTTCCATGTGGTGTCTGAGATCCAAGCTCGTTTTTCCATTTTCTTCAGTCCAGCACTTGCTTCTGCTGCTGTCATTAGTATTTTGCTCTGTGAGTCCCACATTTCATTGATATCTAAGTCTATTTCACCAAGTGCTGAATAACAATTACTTAGCTCTATGTTAAACTTTTCCTTTATTGCTTCATCTTTCAGTTTATGACTATCAATTTTATGTGTAATTGACCTCTTCTGTTGGTTTCTAAATTTTAATCTTATTTTCCCAATGCACAGGTGTGGTCACTATTAACATCAGCACCTCTGTATGCTCTTACATCTATTAATGATGATCTGAATTGTTGTTTAATACATAGGTGGTCAATTTGATTTGATGTTCTATCATCAGGAGATATCCATGTTGTTTTGTGGATATTTTTATGTGGAAATAATGTCCCACCTATAACTAAATTTCTATTAAACATAATTCTATTAATCTTTCTCCATTCTGACTTGTTGTATTACAGCCTTCTCTCCCCATCACATGTTCCACTCCTGCGTTATCTTGTCCTACTTTGGCGTTGAAGTCTCCCATTACAATTAAAAGATCGTGTTTTGGTATTTTGTTTATAAGTTGTTGCAGTTGGTTATAAAAATCATCCTTAACTTCATCATCAGCTTCGTTAGTAGGCGCATAACATTGAATAATTGAAAGTCTTCCATGTTTTGTTTTGTATCGTGTTCGTATCAGACGGCTATTTACCGGTTCCCATTCTAATAAACTTCTTGCAGCTTTGTCTGTCATCATTATGCCTACTCCTTCACGGTGTTTTCCATCTTCCCTTCCAGAAAAAACTACTATTTTATTATCAATAGATCTCCTACCTGTTCCAGGCCAGCGCATTTCGCTTAATCCTAAAATATCTAGATCGTATCTGTCCATCTCGCTCGCGACCTGTGCATGTTTCGTCGGAGCGGCCATTGTTCGCACATTCCAGAATCCTATTTTTGTTGTTGTTTTAGGGCCGAAAAAACTATCACTACTATCTACTGCTAATTTACACATTCTGTATCAGGTCTACGTTTCATTAACAACATCGTTTTTACGATAGCGGCTTGTTAAACCTCTGATCAACGGTTCTATACCAAGCCGGAGAAAATAATTCCTCCATTTTGGAAACAACCGGAAACCTTATTAAATATAGACAAAGATTTTTTTCCAATATTCCTCTTCCTGTTTTAAGACGTGGTCTTCACATTTAGCCCAATAATCTTTATTAAATATAGACAAAGATTATTGGGCTAAATGTGAAGACCACGTCTTAAAACAGGAAGAGGAATATTGGAAAAATGATGGTTTGTGGAATGTTCAACCCCAAACAGTTATTAATCTTTTAGACTCGTCTGATTCAGAATGAAAGTATATAGCCCCCACAATGTTGGCCCCTATATTACCTTAAATTATTTCAACAAACGGTCCTTTTCAGGACCACACAACTATGAAAATTGGACATACAGGTATACCTTGATATTATTATCGTCCGTCCTCGAACTGAGCAGACAATAATTCTCCTGGTGTTTTGTTTTATCCAGTTATTTCCCCATTACGGCCACGCCTTTACTTAGTGAAAATTAATCGTAGACCAGCAACTACGGTAATTTCTATTCTTTAGGGCTTCACAATTTACAATTTTGACAAACATCAAAGAAATATCGCCGCTTTAAGAAAACTGCAGCTGCAAGATATTTGTTAAATATACATTTAAAGGGTCTTTTGCATTCTAATAACATTTGGAAAATTTCAAAAGTATTTAACAAACGGTTAGAGAGTAATAGCGTTTTGAAGTTGGGCAAATGTTTTGAAACGAGCTATAGACACCATTTTGATTTAACGTTTTATTGGTTTGTAGTTTCCTGTTCCTAAAGACATCTTAAGCAGATATTGAAGATGATATACAACTCTAGGTGGTATATTAACCCTAGATTATGATATTGTAAAAGTTCTATCTATCTATTGACCTTTCGAGCCATAGCCGGCCCATAGGGCGTAGACCAAGATACTCCCTCTCTTAACTTAATTTTTTTTTATTTATAGCAGTTTTCAATTCTTTTAAAAATATTTTATCAAATCTCGCCATTTGTCTCCGTTTTGTGCAAGCAGCTCTATCTCATTGAGGGAGCCGATTCCTGCTGCTCTTGCCTCTCTCATCAATGTTCTTCTCAGTGTCTCTCTGGGTCTTCCTCTTACCTGTTGTTTCTCATATGAGGGCTTGCTTTGCTATTCGGTTATTATCTCTTCTCATTACATGTCCAACATATGACCATCGTCTTTTCTTAATTACTGAAGATGGTTGATTGGCGATTTCTCTAATTTCCTCATTTGTTTTGAATTCGTTCCACGCTATACCAAGTATTTTCTTTAGACATTTATTTTCTAATGCGTTCAACTTTGTAAAATTTACCGCATCAAAATACAAATTCTTGGAATTTGACAGTTTGCTGTTGGGAAGCATTTCTCCTTTCCCTATACCTTCCTAATTACTACTTTCGGTGACCACAGAGTGTTGGCAATTTGTTTCCTTTGATGTTTCTTTTTGTTTTTCATTGCATTTCACATTTCATCCTTTTAAATATGGCATCAATTGTGTGCACCAAATTGCACTGCAATCTGCCTAATAATACAACTGCACTAGAAGTGGAGCTTGTTAGCAACTTATAAGTAGAGAATTGTGATAGAATTTCTCATTTTACAGAAGGAAACTCTTGTGAACATTCACAAATGCCTTATAATGATGCGTATGGAAGTTTTACAATCACCAGGCAATTCGTAAGCTTACATTAAGACATTGACAAAACTCAATCAACATTTTGGCAGAATTTGGCCTCACAAGAATCCAGTAGACCTGCTTTTCTTTCATGACAATGCGCACACTCACACAAGTCTGGCAACACAGGAAGCAATCACCAGATTGGGTTTGACTGTACACCCCCATCCACCAAACAGCCCTGAGAAGCAATCACCAGATTGGTTTGACTGTACACCCCCATCCACCAAACAGCCCTGATGATTTCCATCTCTTTGGTCTACTTAAAGATGGCCTCCATAGAACAAGGTTTGAAGATGATGAAGGGGTGATTCATGTAGTGAAGAAATGGCTACACAATCAAGACAGATACTGGTACAGGTTGGAATATATGCACTTATTGCTTGCTGGCGAAAAAATTGTACAAGTGGATAGAGATTATGTTGAATGATACTGATGTTTACCTTACATATCCATATATACTGTGTAAAAATGTCATACTTTTTGAATTAGCTACTCCCGAGAAAACCGATGTGGTGACAACCAGCTACTAACAACTTATTTCTCATCTCCATTTCAGACTCAAGCAAGCCTCCCATAATGTGGCATTATCTAAGATGTTGAAACAGCTGTAGCCAACATGTGCTTAAAGGGATAGCAAATATTTGTTCCATCATTGATTATGTTAATAAACATTTAATATTTATGTTAATAAAGATGTAGTATGTTTTTTCCTTGTGATACAAACTGCTGTGTAGTTAGCAAACTGTACAACTGAAAAAAAAACACTGAATTATTCCTCATTGCTGTAGAGAATAGAACAATATCTATCCATCTTGTTACCTACTTTCTTTGCATTTTGTTGTGATAATGAAGAGGTTTGGGGTGACGAAGGTTTTTCTGGCTCTCACAAAACAATCAACATTGATGATCATCAACTATTGCCCTAATAAGTCATGTCAGTAAAATACCCGTACAGATCATGATGAGGGCAAAACAGAAGTTATGTATCAGATCTTGGGTTTTAGAGGGTTAATACAAAGTACTAGAAGAGTGGGAGCACTAGAGTTAACAAAGAGAATTGTTAGAGAACCAATTTAGTCACTCAGCCACGCTTAGGTATGGTTTAATTCAAATGTGATCCCATGACTGGTATGATTATGGTCACTTGACCAAACAAGATGGGCAGGAGAGAGCTGATTTGATTCAGTTCTCATCAGTACAGCAAGCAAGTAACACAGATTAGACCTGGAAGGCACTAATGAGATGGGATATTATCTGGAAAGAGTTGGCTGGTCATATGATGTAGTTAGGAAAAGTTAGAAATGAAATAGAGAGATCAGCCAATTAAACATGAAGTTAGTCAAAGATAGATTAACATAGACGAATCAATCCTCATTGAATAGGAATAACTAGTTCAGGAATAACTGGTTAGCAGTTGTAGATGAACATTTCCAATGGGAGTGGCTGACCCTTGTAATTTCAGGTTCCTGAAGTAGAAATTATTTGACCAAGCATATTAATGACAGACTTTCTAAGACCTTCTATTAATGATATAGCTCTCTTTAACATAATAATCAACAGATGCAGACAAAATGAGCATACTTGATGAGAGATCACAACACCTGGGACTTAAAATAGAGATGACCAAAATTATGAGGAATTAATACAGTTGGCAATACCCAAGTAACAATTGGAGAAATAGCTCTATTAGAAGTACAATCTTACATATATCTGGGCAGTAATATAGATAAGAAGAAGAAGAAACAGAGAATGGTACCAAAATAAGGTTATCAAAGCAACAGGGACATTCGTTGCACTGGGAACATATGGAAGTCTAAAGAAATGAGATTAAATATACAAATATAAATATTCAACTGCAATGTTAAGTCAGTCCTAGTGTATGGCTGGTAAACATGGAGAAAAAAAAAATGACAATGACGAATATACGAAATATACTTCATTAATGGATGCTTGCGTAGAATAAAAGGATGGAAATGGCAGGACAAAATCACTAACATAGAATTATGGAAATGTAACAGTCAAATACCAGTGGATAAAGAGATACAGCGAAGACGATGGCGCTGGATAGGACACACACTGCGAAAGCTAACTGAGAGTATTACACAACAGGCCCTTTTTGGAATCCCCAGGGGAAAAGGCAAATAGCAAGACCAAATTATTCTTGGAGATGACAAATGGAAGCAGAGATGAGGATGATGGGGAAGACAATGAATGATGTTAAAAGAGTGGCCAGAAACAGAACGACTTGGAAAGTGTTTGTTGAAGACCTATACTCCACAGTGAGTTGAAAGTGTTTGTTGAAGACCTATACTCCACAGTGAGTTGAAAGTGTTTGTTGAAGACCTATACTCCACAGTGAGTTGAAAGTGTTTGTTGAAGACCTATACTCACAGTGAGTTGAAAGTGTTTGTTGAAGACCTATACTCCACAGGGAGCTGAAAGTGTTTGTTGAAGACCTATACTCCACAGTGAGTGAAAGTGTTTGTTGAAGACCTATACTCCACAGTGAGTTGAAAGTGTTTGTTGAAGACCTATACTCCACAGTGAGTTGAAAGTGTTTGTTGAAGACCTATACTCCACAGTGAGTTGAAAGTGTTTGTTGAAGACCTATACTCCACAGTGAGTTGAAAGTGTTTGTTAAAGACCTATACTCCACAGGGAGTTGAAAGTGTTTGTTGAAGACCTATACTCCACAGTGAGTTGAAAGTGTTTGTTGAAGACCTATACTCCACAGTGAGTTGAAAGTGTTTGTTGAAGACCTATACTCCACAGTGAGTTGAAAGTGTTTGTTGAAGACCTATACTCCACAGTGAGCTGGAAAGTGTTTGTTGAAGACCTATACTCCACAGTGAGCTGAAAGTGTTTGTTGAAGACCTATACTCCACAGTGAGTTGAAAGTGTTTGTTGAAGACCTATACTCCACAGTGAGTTGAAAGTGTTTGTTGAAGACCTATACTCCACAGGGAGTTGAAAGTGTTTGTTGAAGACCTATACTCCACAGTGAGTTGAAAGTGTTTGTTGAAGACCTATACTCCACAGTGAGTTGAAAGTGTTTGTTGAAGACCTATACTCCACAGGGAGTTGAAAGTGTTTGTTGAAGACTTATACTCCACAGTGAGTTGAAAGTGTTTGTAGAAGACCTATACTCCACAGTGAGTTGAAAGTGTTTGTTGAAGACTTATACTCCACAGTGATGAGTGAAAGTGTTTGTTGAAGACCTATACTCCACAGTGAGTGTGAAAGTGTTTGTTGAAGACCTATACTCCACAGTGAGTTGAAAGTGTTTGTTGAAGACCTATACTCCACAGGGAGTTGAAAGTGTTTGTTGAAGACCTATACTCCACAGTGAGTTGAAAGTGTTTGTTGAAGACCTATACTCCACAGTGAGTTGAAAGTGTTTGTTGAAGACCTATACTCCACAGTGAGTGAAAGTGTTTGTTGAAGACCTATACTCCACAGTGAGTTGAAAGTGTGTTGAAGACCTATACTCCACAGTGAGTTGAAAGTGTTTGTTGAAGACCTATACTCCACAGTGAGTTGAAAGTGTTTGTTGAAGACCTATACTCCACAGGGAGTTGAAAGTGTTTGTTGAAGACCTATACTCCACAGGGAGTTGAAAGTGTTTGTTGAAGACTTATACTCCACAGGGAGTTGAAAGTGTTTGTTGAAGACTTATACTCCACAGGGAGTTGAAAGTGTTTGTTGAAGACTTATACTCCACAGGAGTTGAAAGTGTTTGTTGAAGACTTATACTCCACAGGGGGTTGAAAGTGGTTGTTGAAGAACTATACTCCACAGGGAGTTGAAAGTGTTTGTTGAAGACCTATACTCCACAGGGAGTTGAAAAAAGGGGGAGGGGGCTAGGTAGTCTAGAGGTACATAGTCGGCCTCGGGACAGAAAGGACACGGGTACAGAAAGGACACGGGTACAGAAAGGACACGGGTACAGAAAGGACCCGGGTACAGAAAGGACACGGGTACAGAAAGGACCCGGGTACAGAAAGGACCCGGGTACAGAAAGGACACGGGTACAGAAAGGACCCGGGTACAGAAAGGACACGGGTACAGAAAGGACACGGATACAGAAAGGACCCGGGTACAGAAAGGACCCGGGTACAGAAAGGACACGGGTACAGAAAGGACACGGGTACAGAAAGGACCCGGGTACAGAAAGGACACGGGTACAGAAAGGACACGGGTACAGAAAGGACACGGGTACAGAAAGGACACGGGTACAGAAAGGACCCGGGTACAGAAAGGACACGGGTACAGAAAGGACCCGGGTACAGAAAGGACACGGGTACAGAAAGGACCCGGGTACAGAAAGGACACGGGTACAGAAAGGACCCGGGTACAGAAAGGACCCGGGTACAGAAAGGACACGGGTACAGAAAGGACCCTGGTACAGAAAGGACCCGGGTACAGAAAGGACACGGGTACAGAAAGGACACGGGTACAGAAAGGACCCGGGTACAGAAAGGACACGGGTACAGAAGGACACGGGTACAGAGTCGGCCTCGGGACAGAAAGGACCCGGGTACAGAAAGGACACGGGTACAGAAAGGACCCGGGTACAGAAAGGACACGGGTACAGAAGGACACGGGTACAGAAAGGACCCGGGTACAGAAAGGACACGGGTACAGAAAGGACACGGGTACAGAAAGGACACGGGTACAGAAAGGACCCGGGTACAGAAAGGACACGGGTACAGAAAGGACACGGGTACAGAGTCGGCCTCGGACAGAAAGGACCGGGTACAGAAAGGACACGGGTACAGAAAGGACCCGGGTACAGAAAGGACACGGGTACAGAAAGGACACGGGTACAGAAAGGACCCGGGTACAGAAAGGACCCGGGTACAGAAAGGACACGGGTACAGAAAGGACACTGGTACAGAAAGGACACGAGTACAGAAAGGACCTGGGTACAGAAAGGACCCGGGTACAGAGTCGGCCTCGGGACAGAAAGGACCCGGGTACAGAAAGGACACGGGTACAGAAAGGACCCGGGTACAGAAAGGACACGGGTACAGAAAGGACACGGGTACAGAAAGGACCCGGGTACAGAAAGGACACGGGTACAGAAAGGACACGGGTACAGAAAGGACCCGGGTACAGAAAGACACGGACACGGGTACAGAAAGGACCCGAGTACAGAAAGGACACGGGTACAGAAAGGACACGGGTACAGAAAGGACCCGGGTACAGAAAGGACACTGGTACAGAAAGGACACGGGTACAGAAAGGACCTGGGTACAGAAAGGACCCGGGTACAGAAAGGACACGGGTACAGAAAGGACCCTGGTACAGAAAGGACCCGGGTACAGAAAGGACACGGGTACAGAAAGGACACGGGTACAGAAAGGACCCGGGTACAGAAAGGACACGGGTACAGAAAGGACACGGGTACAGAGTCGGCCTCGGGACAGAAAGGACCCGGGTACAGAAAGGACACGGGTACAGAAAGGACCCGGGTACAGAAAGGACACGGGTACAGAAAGGACACGGGTACAGAAAGGACCCGGGTACAGAAAGGACACGGGTACAGAAAGGACACGGGTACAGAAAGGACACGGGTACAGAAAGGACCCGGGTACAGAAAGGACACGGGTACAGAAAGGACACGGGTACAGATTCGGCCTCGGGACAGAAAGGACCCGGGTACAGAAAGGACACGGGTACAGAAAGGACCCGGGTACAGAAAGGACACGGGTACAGAAAGGACACGGGTACAGAAAGGACACGGGTACAGAAAGGACCCGGGTACAGAAAGGACCCGGGTACAGAAAGGACACGGGTACAGAAAGGACACGGGTACAGAAAGGACACGGGTACAGAAAGGACCTGGGTACAGAAAGGACACGGGTACAGAGTCGGCCTCGGGACAGAAAGGACCCGGGTACAGAAAGGACACGGGTACAGAAAGGACCCGGGTACAGAAAGGACACGGGTACAGAAAGGACACGGGTACAGAAAGGACCCGGGTACAGAAAGGACACGGGTACAGAAAGGACACGGGTACAGAAAGGACACGGGTACAGAAAGGACACGGGTACAGAAAGGACCCGGGTACAGAAAGGACACGGGTACAGAAAGGACCCGGGTACAGAAAGGACACGGGTACAGAAAGGACCCGGGTACAGAAAGGACACGGGTACAGAAAGGACACGGGTACAGAAAGGACACGGGTACAGAAAGGACCCGGGTACAGAAAGGACACGGGTACAGAAAGGACCCGGGTACAGAAAGGACCCGGGCACAGAAAGGACACGGGTACAGAAAGGACCCGGGTACAGAAAGGACCTGGGTACAGAAAGGACCCGGGTGCAGAAGCGTGGTGATTATAAGAAAAATTAATGCGTGGCTTCTTGATGGCGTCATGTGCGGTGATGATGATCCTAACAACAAACAAACAATAAAACACCTTAGCTTCAAGAGCAGAAAGACAGTGAAACGCACTTTTCAGAAACAGCCATCAGACTCTACCAGCGTCATAAGTCCACATAAGGAGCAGGCCGCTGGAATGCTCAGGAAGGACGATTAGTAATCGGGTTTGCCTATTCTTGTCGGCCGGGAATAAACCGATTGTAGGAGAACATCAGCCATCAATGCGGCCTGGAATGTTGGTGGATGATTTCTGGGGATCATAATAACCGGGAGACGTTGATAATATTAGAATGAAGAACGTATTCATTAGTTGACTGGCAACTTGTGCCGGGACATCATGGCTATTTTGTACCCTTTTCAGTTTGTCAGTTTTCTATGTTTCGTCTTTTTAGGTAAGTTTGTTAAACATAGATTTGTGTTTTTAGGTTAAAGTAGAATTTTAGTTCTAATTTTGACAATTTTGCAGCGTTTATGAATGAAGATGTTCTGAACATAGAACATTCTAGCCATGCTTAAAATGGATCTTTTTACGGAAGTTGTTATAATAGGTGATATCACACACAAAATGTAGTTTTTAGTTCAAGAAAATATATTTATCAGCGAATGGTGATTTAGTAGTTGATGCTCATGATAAAATGATCAAAGGTCGACAAATCTCAGAGTTCCTGGGGATTCAGTTTTTTTTTATCAACGATAGTTTTTTTTTTACATTTGAGATCACATTGAATGTCAAGGTCAAGTACGAGACTTGAATCGGTGTTTTATCACGCCAGCTTTCATCCATATGTGCTCGGCCGCCTATCCAAAAGTGTTGAAAGACTTCTGGATAGTGTCGCTTCAAGCATCGAACCTCACACTGCGGTATTTCTCACCCTTCCCAGAGTACTACCCTGGAACGCATTTCTGCCAGCGGCTGGGTCGACCACGGGGGTATTATTTTTCCGAGTACAATTCACACTGCTCCCAGCGGGAATCGAACACAGGTTGTCTGAACGTCGTAGTCCTGTCGGGTGGTTTTCCCAACCAGGCTATCGAGACACCCCCCCCCCCCCACTTTGAATGTATAAGAAGTATGTGAATTTTGATCTTCCAGAGAAAAAATACAAAATAGACAATGAACTAAAGTATTCGTGACAAACACACCAGTTTGTTTTTTTAATTATTATTTCAGTGCTCCTTACTATGCTCCGGCATTTCGTTTTCTTGGTGTGTGTGTCCTATCCATCTCCATTTTCTTTTCATACTTAGAAAAATAGAGAGCACAATGAGTAATAAAAGTGTATTTGATATGAGGTTAACTGACATTTGTTTATTTGATGTGATTGGATGAGATCAACAACAGCCGTAAGATTAACTTTCTTTCTTCCTTTCTATCTTTCTTTCTTTCTTTCTTTCTTTCTTCCTTCCTTCCTTTCTTTCTTTCTTCCTTTCTTCACTTCCTTTTGTATCCGTTCTGAGAGAAATGCAAAGTTCTAGTCCTCACATTAGCTTAACTGGCGTGAAAGTACTAATGTCAGCTTTAGAAAAATATTAACTGAAATGAGTGACATTATATATATATAGCCATATATATATGGCTTTTCCAACTAGGCTACCGAGGCCCCAGACCAAAGGATTTGGCCCATGAGCTTCTTGCCACTCTAGGAGAAGTGAGACCGCTTGTGTCATGGCTCCCAGTCATTGACCTCTTGCTGGATTGAACTTAAAGGAGAACATAACCAGCCACCCTACCTCAGCGACTCCGAGTTCGAGTACGACCAAGAATGTCAATGACACCTTCATACCCTTGTCAAGGCTGGAGATCTGAAGAAAGATCATACCCTTGTCAAGGCTGGAGATCTGAAGAAAGATCATACCCTTGTCAGGGCTGGAGATCTGAAGAAAGATCATACCCTTGTCAAGGCTGGAGATCTGAAGAAAGATCATACCCTTGTCAGGGCTGGAGATCTGAAGAAAGATCATACCCTTGTCAAGGCTGGAGATCTGAAGAAAGATCATACCCTTGTCAAGGCTGGAGATCTGAAGAAAGAGCATACCCTTGTCAAGGCTGGAGATCTGAAGAAAGAGCATACCCTTGTCAAGGCTGGAGATCTGAAGAAAGATCATACCCTTGTCAGGGCTGGAGATCTGAAGAAAGATCATACCCTTGTCAAGGCTGGAGATCTGAAGAAAGAGCATACCCTTGTCAAGGCTGGAGATCTGAAGAAAGAGCATACCCTTGTCAAGGCTGGAGATCTGAAGAAAGAGCATACCCTTGTCAGGGCTGGAGATCTGAAGAAAGAGCATACCCTTGTCAAGGCTGGAGATCTGAAGAAAGAGCATACCCTTGTCAAGGCTGGAGATCTGAAGAAAGAGCATACCCTTGTCAAGGCTGGAGATCTGAAGAAAGATCATACCCTTGTCAGGGCTGGAGATCTGAAGAAAGATCATACCCTTGTCAGGGCTGGAGATCTGAAGAAAGATCATACCCTTGTCAGGGCTGGAGATCTGAAGAAAGATCATACCCTTGTCAGGGCTGGAGATCTGAAGAAAGATCATACCCTTGTCAGGGCTGGAGATCTGAAGAAAGAGCATACCCTTGTCAGGGCTGGAGATCTGAAGAAAGATCATACCCTTGTCAAGGCTGGAGATCTGAAGAAAGATCATACCCTTGTCAAGGCTGGAGATCTGAAGAAAGAGCATACCCTTGTCAGGCTGGAGATCTGAAGAAAGAGCATACCCTTGTCAAGGCTGGAGATCTGAAGAAAGAGCATACCCTTGTCAAGGCTGGAGATCTGAAGAAAGAGCATACCCTTGTCAAGGCTGGAGATCTGAAGAAAGAGCATACCCTTGTCAGGGCTGGAGATCTGAAGAAAGAGCATACCCTTGTCAAGGCTGGAGATCTGAAGAAAGAGCATACCCTTGTCAGGGCTGGAGATCTGAAGAAAGAGCATACCCTTGTCAGGGCTGGAGATCTGAAGAAAGATCATACCCTTGTCAAGGCTGGAGATCTGAAGAAAGAGCATACCCTTGTCAGGGTTGGAGATCTGAAGAAAGAGCATACCCTTGTCAGGGCTGGAGATCTGAAGAAAGATCATACCCTTGTCAGGGCTGGAGATCTGAAGAAAGATCATACCCTTGTCAGGGCTGGAGATCTGAAGAAAGAGCATACCCTTGTCAAGGCTGGAGATCTGAAGAAAGAGCATACCCTTGTCAAGGCTGGAGATCTGAAGAAAGATCATACCCTTGTCAAGGCTGGAGATCTGAAGAAAGATCATACCCTTGTCAAGGCTGGAGATCTGAAGAAAGATCATACCCTTGTCAAGGCTGGAGATCTGAAGAAAGAGCATACCCTTGTCAAGGCTGGAGATCTGAAGAAAGAGCATACCCTTGTCAAGGCTGGAGATCTGAAGAAAGAGCATACCCTTGTCAGGGCTGGAGATCTGAAGAAAGAGCATACCCTTGTCAAGGCTGGAGATCTGAAGAAAGAGCATACCCTTGTCAGGGCTGGAGATCTGAAGAAAGATCATACCCTTGTCAGGGTTGGAGATCTGAAGAAAGATCATACCCTTGTCAGGGTTGGAGATCTGAAGAAAGAGCATACCCTTGTCAAGGCTGGAGATCTGAAGAAAGAGCATACCCTTGTCAGGCTGGAGATCTGAAGAAAGATCATACCCTTGTCAAGGCTGGAGATCTGAAGAAAGATCATACCCTTGTCAAGGCTGGAGATCTGAAGAAAGATCATACCCTTGTCAAGGCTGGAGATCTGAAGAAAGAGCATACCCTTGTCAAGGCTTGAGATCTGAAGAAAGAGCATACCCTTGTCAAGGCTGGAGATCTGAAGAAAGAGCATACCCTTGTCAGGGCTGGAGATCTGAAGAAAGAGCATACCCTTGTCAAGGCTGGAGATCTGAAGAAAGAGCATACCCTTGTCAGGGCTGGAGATCTGAAGAAAGATCATACCCTTGTCAGGGTTGGAGATCTGAAGAAAGATCATACCCTTGTCAGGGTTGGAGATCTGAAGAAAGATCATACCCTTGTCAGGGTTGGAGATCTGAAGAAAGATCATACCCTTGTCAGGGTTGGAGATCTGAAGAAAGATCATACCCTTGTCAGGGCTGGAGATCTGAAGAAAGATCATGCCCTTGTCAGGGCTGGAGATCTGAAGAAAGATCATACCCTTGTCAGGGCTGGAGATCTGAAGAAAGATCATACCCTTGTCAGGTTGGAGATCTGAAGAAAGATCATACCCTTGTCAGGGCTGGAGATCTGAAGAAAGATCATACCCTTGTCAGGGCTGGAGATCTGAAGAAAGATCATACCCTTGTCAGGGCTGGAGATCTGAAAAAAGATCATACCCTTGTCAGGGTTGGAGATCTGAAGAAAGATCATACCCTTGTCAGGGCTGGAGATCTGAAGAAAGATCATACCCTTGTCAGGGCTGGAGATCTGAAGAAAGATCATACCCTTGTCAGGGCTGGAGATCTGAAGAAAGATCATGCCTTGTCAGGGCTGGAGATCTGAAGAAAGATCATGCCCTTCTCAGGGCAAAACAAAGACAATTATTTTAAAATGTGTATATTTATACAATAAGGGTTTAAATGAAATCGTTTACTAAAGTTGTACTACTACTACTACTACTACTACTACTACTACTTCTAACAACTAATACTACTACTACTACTGCAACTACCACTACTACTACAACAACTATTACTACTACTACTAACTACTACTACTAACTACTAACTACTACTATTACTAACTACTACTACTACTACTACTAACCGCTATTACTACAACGACTACTACTAACTACTACTAACTACTACTATTACTAACTACTACTACTACTAACTACTACTACTACTACTACTACTACTACTACTAACTACTACTACTACTAACTACTACTACTACTACTACTACTAACTACTAACTACTACTACTACTACTACTACTACTACTACTACTAACTACTAACTACTACTACTACGACTACTAACTACTACTACTACTACTACTACTACTACTACTACTAACTACTACTACTACTACTACTAACTAAAAGATAGAAAGATAGATAAAAAGGCGCATGCTATATTCGCCATTTAATAACTAAACCTTACCTGCGCAATATTTCTGGTCGAATCTACCTGTCCAGACCCGGTGGCGCTGTCTCAGCTTGAATCTAGCACATTGATGTCCTCTCAGCTTGAATCTAGCACATTGATGTCCTCTCAGCTTGAATCTAGCACATTGATGTCCTCTCAGCTTGAATCTAGCACATTGATGTCCTCTCAGCTTGAATCTAGCACATTGATGTCCTCTCAGCTTGAATCTAGCACATTGATGTCCTCTACTCGGTAGCAGCTGTCTAAAATGACATGCTACTCTGGTTTTTTTTTTCGTTCATTAAGTGCCGTCTTCGCATCGAAGGTTCCCTACCATGGAGCGCCATTCCGCTCTATCTCTTGCTTTAATAGTGAAGGTTGTCATAGGCAGACGTGTCCATCTTTTGATGTTATTCGTCCATGTTAGTTTTGATCTACCTCTGCCTCTTTTACCTTGTATTTCCCCTTCTACTTACTTTTAGTAGGCGGCTGTGTCTTTTAACATGTCCCCCAAAATCGCATTTGTCTTGTTTGAATTGCGTTTAGTAGTTCTCATTTCATTTTTAATTGCTTTAAGACTTCATCGTTTGTTTCCTTTTCTTTCCATCCAATGTCCCATATTATTCTATATATCCACATTTCAAAGGTTTCAATTCTCTGTTCTGTTTTCTTGTCTAATGTCCGTGCTTCTGCATCATATATGAATATTGAGAAGATGTAACATTTTGCTACTCTTAGTTTAAGCCCTGGTGTTATTTGTTTTGATGTTAGTATATTTTTCATGACATTAAAATTACTTTTTGCCATACCTACTCTTTTGTTTCTTTCAGTTGTACATTTTCCATCACTGGTTATAGTATGTCCAAAGTAGTTGTAGCTCTGAACTGTCCCCAGGTCTATTCCTTCAACTTTGATATCCATTGTAGGTTTTGAGTATTATCAACTCTGTATAACATTTTCTATATGCACACACGGGTCGTGAAGTAATTCAGCACGGTGGGGCGGGTCGGTAGCTCGTAACAGACGATAACGATTCGTCGGGCTGGGAACTCTACTCCTTCAACTTCCTGCAAACGAGGGAGGCGTGGCTCATACACGGTCCATGTTGTAGCTTCTTACATACGTTTCACTGAGATCGATATTACATGATATAAACTAACTAGAGATAACAACTGCCATGCTTTCTTGGCTCCATCTAGTGAACGCAGCAAGCTGAGATCGATATTACATGATATAAACTAACTAGAGATAACAACTGCCATGCTTTCCTGGCTCCATCTAGTGAATGCAGCAAGCTTAGACCGATATTACATGATATAAACTAACTAGAGATAACAACTGACATGCTTTCTTGGCTCCATCTAGTGAACGCAGCAAGCTTAGATCGATATTACATGATATAAACTAACTAGAGATAACAACTGACATGCTTTCTTGGCTCCATCTAGTGAACGCAGCAAGCTGAGATCGATATTACATGATATAAACTAACTAGAGATAACAACTGCCATGCTTTCCTGGCTCCATCTAGTGAACGTAGCAAGCTGAGACCGATATTACATGATATAAACTAACTAGAGATAACAACTGACATGCTTTCTTGGCTCCATCTAGTGAACGTAGCAAGCTTAGACCGATATTACATGATATAAACTAACTAGAGATAACAACTGCCATGCTTTCTTGGCTCCATCTAGTGAACGCAACAAGCTTAGATCGATATTACATGATATAAACTAACTAGAGATAACAACTGCCATGCTTTCCTGGCTCCATCTAGTGAACGTAGCAAGCTTAGATCGCTATTACATGATATAAACTAACTAGAGATAACAACTGACATGCTTTCTTGGCTCCATCTAGTGAACGTAGCAAGCTTAGATCGATATTGCATGATATAAACTAACTAGAGATAACAACTGCCATGCTTTCTTGGCTCCATCTAGTGAACGTAGCAAGCTTAGATCGCTATTACATGATATAAACTAACTAGAGATAACAACTGACATGCTTTCTTGGCTCCATCTAGTGAACGTAGCAAGCTTAGATCGATATTGCATGATATAAACTAACTAGAGATAACAACTGCCATGCTTTCCTGGCTCCATCTAGTGAACGTAGCAAGTTTAGATCGCTATTACATGATATAAACTAACTAGAGATAACAACTGCCATGCTTTCCTGGCTCCATCTAGTGAACGTAGCAAGCTAAGACCGATATTGCATGATATAAACTAACTAGAGATAACAACTGCCATGCTTTCCTGGCTCCATCTAGTGAACGCAGCAAGCTGAGATCGATATTACATGATATAAACTAACTAGAGATAACAACTGACATGCTTTCTTGGCTCCATCTAGTGAACGTAGCAAGCTTAGATCGATATTACATGATATAAACTAACTAGAGATAACAACTGCCATGCTTTCCTGGCTCCATCTAGTGTAAGTAGCAAGCTTAGATCGATATTACATGATATAAACTAACTAGAGATAACAACTGCCATGCTTTCCTGGCTCCATCTAGTGAACGTAGCAAGCTGAGACCGATATTGCATGATATAAACTAACTAGAGATAACAACTGACATGCTTTCTTGGCTCCATCTAGTGAACGTAGCAAGCTTAGATTGATATTACATGATATAAACTAACTAGATATAACAACTGCCATGCTTTCTTGGCTCCATCTAGTGAACGTAGCAAGCTGAGATCGATATTACATGATATAAACTAACTAGAGATAACAACTGACATGCTTTCTTGGCTCCATCTAGTGAACGTAGCAAGCTTAGATCGATATTACATGATATAAACTAACGAGATAACAACTGACATGCTTTCTTGCTCCATCTAGTGAACGCAGCAAGCTTAGATCGATATTACATGATATAAACTAACTAGAGATAACAACTGCCATGCTTTCTTGGCTCCATCTAGTGAACGCAGCAAGCTTAGATCGATATTACATGATATAAACTAACTAGAGATAACAACTGCCATGCTTTCTTGGCTCCATCTAGTGAACGTAGCAAGCTGAGATCGATATTACATGATGTAAACTAACGAGATAACAACTGCCATGCTTTCTGGCTCCATCTAGTGAACGTAGCAAGCTTAGATCGCTATTACATGATATAAACTAACTAGAGATAACAACTGCCATGCTTTCTTGGCTCCATCTAGTGAACGCAGCAAGCTTAGATCGATATTACATGATATAAACTAACTAGAGATAACAACTGCCATGCTTTCTTGGCTCCATCTAGTGAACGTAGCAAGCTGAGATCGATATTACATGATATAAACTAACGAGATAACAACTGCCATGCTTTCCTGGCTCCATCTAGTGAACGTAGCAAGCTTAGATCGATATTACATGATATAAACTAACTAGAGATAACAACTGCATGCTTTCTTGGCTCCATCTAGTGAACGTAGCAAGCTGAGATCGATATTACATGATATAAACTAACTAGAGATAACAACTGCCATGCTTTCTTGGCTCCATCTAGTGAACGTAGCAAGCTTAGATCGATATTACATGATATAAACTAACTAGAGATAACAACTGCCATGCTTTCTTGGCTCCATCTAGTGAACGTAGCAAGCTGAGCTCGATATTACATGATATAAACTAACTAGAGATAACAACTGACATGCTTTCTTGGCTCCATCTAGTGAACGTAGCAAGCTTAGATCGATATTACATGATATAAACTAACTAGAGATAACAACTGCCATGCTTTCTTGGCTCCATCTAGTGAACGCAGCAAGCTTAGATCGATATTACATGATATAAACTAACTAGAGATAACAACTGACATGCTTTCTTGGCTCCATCTAGTGAACGTAGCAAGCTGAGATCGATATTACATGATATAAACTAACTAGAGATAACAACTGACATGCTTTCTTGGCTCCATCTAGTGAACGCAGCAAGCTGAGACCGATATTACATGATATAAACTAACTAGAGATAACAACTGACATGCTTTCTTGGCTCCATCTAGTGAACGCAGCAAGCTTAGATCGATATTACATGATATAAACTAACTAGAGATAACAACTGACATGCTTTCTTGGCTCCATCTAGTGAACGCAGCAATGACAAGTTGGTCTCCCAAGTACGTGTGGCCTCTGGGAGACTCAAGCGTCCACAAGGAGGTCATGCTGGGTCAAGACGCCCACTTGCCTGACAGCAACCAGTGCTTCCTGTTCTCTGATGGGTACCCGGGTTTGCCTTACAGGTTCTACACTCTCTCTCCTCTCTCTCTCTCACTCTCTCTCTCTCTCTCTCTGGCTTGTGTCGTGGTCGTGATGATGATAGTGATGTTGTTTGTATTATTTTATCACAGTTTTCTCAGAGATTATTTAGTGAGAGTAATGATCAACCTGCTGTTACAATCAGTTCATGATTCTCATATGTATATCATGGACAGTTCCATTATTTGTATTTGTTATGTTAGTTGAGAAAAGGGGGGGGGGGGAGAGAGACAAACGAGAGGAAGAAATATATAGAGAGAAAGAATGGGGGAAGATACCATAAAAAGTAATGACAGTCCTTGACTGCAAGTGCACAAAGTTCAAGGTCAGAGAGAGAAAACTGGAAACAATTGGGGTCACCAGCTGCATTGCTACAACAATCTAGTCGGTCAAAGGTCAAACAAACAAGCCATTTAAAAACAAATAAACAAATTTATTTCCCATGAATGACAAATAACATAATCTGAGAGGTGTTCATTTTCACTGCTGCGGTTGGGGGTGGTGGGGGGGGGACCTCATGTTGGATTTACATACCCCCGCCCTTCCTAGCGTCGCATTCCCTCACTTTCATTTCGGTTTCTAAAAGTCGTCATAAGTTTAAAAAGATCAGAAATGAAGAATTGAGAAAGAAACGGCAGAGACAATAGATAAAACGGTTTGATCACGTGTTAAGGCAGAAAGATTAAAACACAACGAGCCTTTAATAAACGTTGCGAGAACACTAGACTCAAGGGCCGACCACGAGAAAGATGGATTGATGAAATATTAAGAAACACTAGGAGACATAACAGCAGCGGAGGCGAACAGCAGAGCAGAAGACTTCAAAATATATATTCTCTCGACGCTGTAAAGCAAATGAGGAAAGAAAGAAGAAGAAAAAGTTAATGAGGTAAAGGGGGCCTAGACACCGACTAGCACCTTACTGAAAACCTTCAATGAGTCATAGCGTGCGTCAGGATCATCGAACAACAGAGCAGGCCAAGAGCACGGTCCAGATAACCTCATGAACACACATGCCATAAGGTTCTGGAGTGATGGACTCCAGAACAATCCAGGAAATGACTCAGACAAATAATGGAAGAGATGATCCAGACAGACACAATTTCACACTGACATCTCTTTAAACACAGCCAAGGAAATCACAGAAGACATGAAAATTACAAAAGAGAAATAGAACATCAACATGACGATAATCGACAGATGTGAAGTCTGCAACAGTTATGAATCAGAAATAACAGCCTTAAATACGGCAATGGACCATCTCAATACTGCTTTTGATACCATCAAAGAGAAGAAATATAGCCATCTTTACTGATTCCAATTCAGCCCTGCAGGAGCTAGGAGGTAACATAAACAAACCAGAACTCACACAGCTCACCATATTCATAGATGACCTCATTAACACACATGACATAAGGCTAGAGATGCAATGGATCTCAGGACACTCAAACACACCAGGAAATGACAAGGCAGATAGATTATCTAAGAGAAGAACCAGACAGACACAATTTAACAGAGACATCTCATTAAACACAGCCAAACAAATCATAAACTCCAACAGTAGAAAGACTGGCTGAATGGATGAGCCATGGGAAAAACAGGGAGAGATATTTGTAAATACATAGTAAGGTCAAACCGGCATGGCAAAATTAACAACCTAAAACGAAGAGACTAAACCACCATCTTTAGACTGAGAACAGGTCATGTACCGCCGAACAACCACATCAATAGAATACAACAAAACCAAACACCAGCAAGTCCACTCTGTGAACACCCACATGAAACAGTAGAACATCACCTTTGTTGACTGTTCAAAGCTTCACTGACGTCAGAGCAACTCTACTTCCTCAAAGACCTGATAAGTGGAACACCTTGTACGGAACTACAAGGGCACTCAGAAATACCTACAGATATCATTACATGGCATTGGGCTGAAGGGCGTCAGCTCACAGGCTTCTGGATCAATAACAACGACGATGACAACAACAACAACAATAACAACAACAACAACAACGACGACGACAACGACAAGAACAACAACTACAACAACGACGACGACAACGACAAGAACAACGACAACGACAAGAACAACAGCAACAACGACGACAAGAATAACAACAACGACGACGACAAGAATAACAACAACAACAACAACGACGACGACAAGAATAACAACAACAACAACAACGACGACGACAAGAATAACAACAACAACGACGACGACTAGAACAATAACAACAACGACGACAACGACAAGAACAATAACAACAACGACGACGACTAGAACAATAACAACAACGACGACAACGACAAGAACAACAACAACAACGACGACGACGACAAGAACAACAACAACAACAACGACGACAACGACAAGAACAACAACAACGACGACGACAAGAACAACAACAACGACGACGACGACGACTAGAACAATAACAACAACGACGACGACGACAAGAACAACAACAACAACGACGACGACTAGAACAATAACAACAACGACGACAACGACAAGAACAACAACAACAACAACGACGACGACGACAAGAACAACAACAACAACATCGACGACGACGACAAGAACAACAACGACGACGACTAGAACAATAACAACAACGACGACGACAAGAACAACAACAACAACAACAACGACGACGACGACAAGAACAACAACAACAACAACGACGACGACTAGAACAATAACAACAACGATGACAACGACAAGAACAACAACAACAACAACGACAACGACTAGAACAATAACAACAACGACGACGACGACAAGAACAACAACAACAACATCGACGACGACGACAAGAACAACAACAACAACGACGACGACGACGACAAGAACAACAACAACAACATCGACGACGACGACAAGAACAACAACAACAACAACGACGACGACGACAAGAAGAACAACAACAACAACAACAACAACAACAACAACAACAACAACAACAACAACAACGACGACGACAAGAACAACAACAACAACAACGACGACGACGACAAGAACAACAACAACAACAACAACAACACCGACGACGACAAGAACAACAACAACAACAACGACGACGACGACAAGAACAACAACAACAACAACAACGACGACGACAAGAACAACAACAACAACAACAACAACAACAACAACAACAACAACAACAACGACGACGACAAGAATAACAACAACGACGACGACAAGAACAACAACAACAACGACGACGACTAGAACAATAACAACAACAACGACAACGACAAAAACAACAACAACAACAACGACGACGACAAGAACAACAACGACGACGACAAGAACAACAACAACGACGACGACAAGAACAATAACAACAACGACGACGACAAGAACAACAACAACAACGACGACGACAAGAACAACAACAACAACAACAACAACAACAACAACGACGACGACAAGAATAACAACAACGACGACGACAAGAACAACAACAACAACGACGACGACTAGAACAATAACAACAACAACGACAACGACAAGAACAACAACAACAACAACGACGACGACAAGAACAACAACAACAACGACAACGACAAGAACAACAACAACAACAACGACAACGACAAGAACAACAACAACAACAACGACGACGACAAGAACAACAACAACAACGACGACGACAAGAACAACAACGACGACAACAAGAACAATAACAACAACGACGACGACAAGAACAACAACAACAACGACGACGACAAGAACAATAACAACACCGACGACGACAAGAACAACAACAACAACGACGACAACAAGAACAACAAACCCCACTCCACGTCTCAGTAGTTCCCCTGTAAATATACAAGCTTATCTGGACAGCATGTAGGAAAGTGAAGGCATCGAGATCTAACAGGACAGAATGAATCATGCAGCCATTGCGTCCTTGTTTCTTCATATTTTAATGATATGATGTTACAACCTACCAATGGGAGTGCGGCGAAATGAAACGGTGGACAGGTTGGTCAACTATTGTTGAGGACGGTCAACCATTGGATCGGGCGGACATCATCAGGGAAGGACACAGGACTTCGACAACCATGAGTCCACGTCACTCCTTTGGATGAAAGAGATGGGAGTTAAAATGAGCACAGTCAGAAACGAGAATCATAGTAGATGTAAAAGAAGACTTATCAACCAACACAGAACTGGAGTCGTCAGTCGCTGGACACTGCGGGACTTGCTGAGGACGGGATCTGAGCACCTATGGACATGTTCGGAGTGCAGTGATGATCATCCGCTAATAATTCAATAACCTAGCAGGTTAAAATAGCATTTATAATAACATACTTAACATTTAACAGCGTTATCATTTAACATTTCCCGTGTGTTACCGGGGCCTCACTATGAGGGAAGTAAAGAATAGTGACCCTATGACCTTCCAGGCATGTTGTAAGAGGCGACTAAGGAGGCTGATTAATGGCTTGACATGCTGTCATTGTAAAAAGTATTGTTATGGAAACAACGCCATATATTTTAGAAGCAGTGATCTCTGCAATATGTGACACTTTGGCACGCAAGGTTTCTGTTTTTGAGGTTGTGGTTCTGCCCTATGTGCCGTCTTCTGCTCGAAAGGAAAGTAGATAGAGAGATCATTTACAGAGTAGCAATGTCTTTCCTACTTAATTAACGTTATCAATTGCCAGATTTGAACAAACATTACAAAAATATTTGTTTTCTATTTTGAACTATGCTATAACTAAAATTCAGAAGTAACATAGGCACAGGAGAAAGGAGATGAGGACAGGCAGCAGAAGTAAATCATGTTCATTCTGCGGTCGGATCGGCCTATCCAATATTGGGAGATACAGCCACGAGAGAAGCTGTTCAGTAAAACAGCATCAATTGCAAGACACTAATGATTGACTAAACTGCTGGCTTTTCGTTATATACAAAATGTGTTCTTTGTTCCCAGCCCTATCCTTGTCGTTATCCAATATAACGACTCTTGTTATAATCTCGCCCATCAACAAAAGGCCGTGAATTTGGCATAGTTTACGCTGTGTCGCAGTTTAAGACGCTGCCCATGGTTTTTATCAGCTTTGGTTTACCGATTGACCCTGATGCTAACAGTTAAACTTTGAGACGTTGATCGCTGTCAGTAGATTTGCTGAATACCTTCCTGGAACCCCATATTTTAAACATAACAACAGACACAAGGGACAGAATGTGCCCAACAGCCATGGGGACAGAGTGGGCCCAACAGTCATGGGGACAGAGTGAGCCCAACACTCATGGGGACAGAGTGAGCCCAACAGCCGTGGGGACAGAGTGGACCCAACAGTCAAGGGGACAGAGTGAGCCCAACAGTCATGGGGACAGAGTGAGCCTAACAGCCATGAGGACAGAGTGAGCCCAACAGCCATGAGGACAGAGTGAGCCCAACAGCCATGGAGACAGAGTGAGCCCAACAGTCATGGGGAGAGAGTGGGCCCAACAGTCATGGGGACAGAGTGAGCCCAACAGTCATGGGGACAGAGTGGGCCCAACAGTCATGGGGACAGAGTGAGCCCAACAGTCATGGGGACAGAGTGAGCCCAACAGTCATGGGGACAGAGTGAGCCCAACAGTCATGGGGACAGAGTGAGCCCAACAGTCATGGGGACAGAGTGAGCCCAACAGTCATGGGGACAGAGTGAGCCCAACAGTCATGGGGACAGAGTGAGCCCAACAGTCATGGGGACAGAGTGAGCCCAACAGTCATGGGGACAGAGTGAGCCCAACAGTCATGGGGACAGAGTGAGCCCAACAGTCATGGGGACAGAGTGGGCCCAACAGTCATGGGGACAGAGTGAGCCCAACAGTCATGGGGACAGAGTGAGCCCAACAGTCATGGGGACAGAGTGAGCCCAACAGTCATGGGGACAGAGTGGGCCCAACAGTCATGGGGACAGAGTGAGCCCAACAGTCATGGGGACAGAGTGGGTCCAACAGTCACGGGGACAGAATGGGCCAAACAGTCATGGGGACATAGTGGGCCCAACAGTCATGGAGACAGAGTGAGCCCAACAGTCGTGGGGACAGAGTGGGCCCAACAGTCATGGGGACATAGTGGGCCCAACAGTCATGGGGACAGAGTGAGCCCAACAGTCATGGGGACAGAGTGAGCCCAACAGTCATGGGGACAGAGTGAGCCCAACAGTCATGGGGACAGAGTGAGCCCAACAGTCATGGGGACAGAGTGGGCCCAACAGTCATGGGGACATAGTGGGCCCAACAGTCATGGGGACATAGTGGGCCCAACAGTCATGGGGACAGAGTGAGCCCAACAGTCATGGGGACAGAGTGAGCCCAACAGTCATGGAGACAGAGTGGGCCCAACAGCCATGAGGACAGAGTGAGCCCAACAGTCATGGGGACAGAGTGGGCCCAACAGTCATGGGGACAGAGTGAGCCCAACAGCCATGAGGACAGAGTGAGCCCAACAGCCATGAGGACAGAGTGAGCCCAACAGCCATGGAGACAGAGTGAGCCCAACAGCCATGGGGACAGAGTGAGCCCAACAGCCATGGGGACAGAGTGAGCCCAACAGCCATGGGGACAGAGTGAGCCCAACAGCCATGGAGACAGAGTGAGCCCAACAGCCATGGGGACAGAGTGAGCCCAACAGCCATGGAGACAGAGTGAGCCCAACAGTCATGGGGACAGAGTGAGCCCAACAGTCATGAGGACAGAGTGAGCCCAACAGTCATGGGGACAGAGTGAGCCCAACAGTCATGGGGACAGAGTGAGCCCAACAGTCATGGGGACATAGTGGGCCCAACAGTCATGGGGACATAGTGGGCCCAACAGTCATGGGGACAGAGTGAGCCCAACAGTCATGAGGACAGAGTGAGCCCAACAGTCATGGGGACATAGTGGGCCCAACAGTCATGGGGACAGAGTGAGCCCAACAGTCATGGGGACAGAGTGGGCCCAACAGCCCTGGACGGCATCCACCCTACAAGAAGGAAGACTCCTACCTCAAAACTTAGATCTAGCCTGCCGAAGTGGAAGTGTGTCAGCCACGGCGCAGTTTTAGGGGGAAAATCAGGTCATACACGCAAATACAAGTAGCAACCATGCGAGGTCATACACGTAAATACAAGTAGCAACCATGCGAGGTCATACACGCAAATACAAGTAGCAACCATGCGAGGTCATACACGCAAATACAAGTAGCAACCATGCGAGGTCATACACGCAAAAACAAGTAGCAACCATGCGAGGTCATACACGCAAAAACAAGTAGCAACCATGCGAGGTCATACACGCAAAAACAAGTAGCAACCATGCGAGCAGAACATCACGTGTCATGATGTTGTTCTAACCCCACAGATAAAGAAACAAAACAGAGAGTAGAATTAGCATGATCACAAGACTTGAGCACTGAAGAGGAAGAAAACCTCTGATATATACTTATGTACGATTCCTTTCATTCCGATACATAGCTCATGTTACATTGACATTGCTAGATTACTTATAATTGGTACAAATGTTTTGGTCAAACGAAAATGAAAACAAAAAACATTTAATAGAAACTGAACATTAATTCTCAGAGCAATAACTCTGCAAGGACAAGAACAATCCTTCGTGGACTTTTATTTGAGTGACAGAGAGGATCTGAGGGACGTGGCCATTTCTTTGTACATATTCCCGTCAGGACAACCGGAAGGGACGATTCTCAACTTCCTGTGTGAGACCGGTGAGAGTTGTCTTGTTAGTGGTAGTTCTTGTCTAGGTCAAGGTCGTTACAATTTGCATATCACGTAGTAGAAATGTGAAGTATCATCATCAACACGCAGTAGTAAGTGGTAGGTACAAATGTTAATGAAGAATAGGAAGGGGTGAGCAGGTTTCAAGATGTTTTTATTTGATCTCTAGAGGCAACATGTGTGCCAACTAAAATAAAACAGAAGGAAAACAACAGTATCTTCTCCTTATTATTATTATTATTCTACCTTTCAACTTTCTGTGGTGCATAGGCCTTCAACAAACACTTTCAACTTCCTATGGTGCATAGGTCTTCAACAAACACTTTCAACTTCCTATGGTGCATAGGTCTTCAACAAACACTTTCAACTTCCTGTGGTGCATAGGTCTTCAACAAACACTTTTAACTTCCTGTGGTGCATAGGTCTTCAACAAACACTTTCAACTTCCTGTGGTGCATAGGTCTTCAACAAACACTTTCAACTTCCTGTGGTGCATAGGTCTTCAACAAACACTTTCAACTTCTTGTGGTGCATAGGTCTTCAACAAACACTTTCAACTTCCTGTGGTGCATAGGTCTCCAACAAACACTTTACAAGCCGTTATGATTTTTGTCATTCGTTTAAGATCATTCCATATCTTCCCCAGCATCTTTATCTCTGTTTCCATCTGTCTTCTCCAAGAATATTTTGACTTCATCTTTGTCTTTTTCATTGGCGATTCCAAAAAAGGGCATATTGTGTAATACCCCCAGTTGGCTTCCGCAGTGTGTGTCCTATCCAGCTCAATCGCCTTCTCAGTATCCCTTTATCCACTGGTACTTTTCCATAATTCTGAGTTAGTGATTTTGTCCTGCCATTTCCATCCTTTTATTCTGCGCAAGCATCCATTAATGAAAGTCTGTATTTTCATGACTGTCATTTTTTGTTGTTCTCAATGTTTCACAGCCATATAACAGGACTGACTAAACATTGAAATTAATTTTTTTTAAGCCTAATTTCTTTGGATTTTCAGGAGTCTCCCAGTGCAACGAAAGCTCCTCTTGCTTTTGATATCCTTATTTTGGTATCATTTTCTGTTCCTCCCTCTTTATCTATATTACTGCCCAGATATATGTAAGATTGTACGTCTAGTAGAGGTATTTCTCCTATTGTTATTTGGTTATTGCCAACTGTATTAATTCATATAATTTTGGTCGTGTCTCTATTTATTATCAGTCCCAGCTGTTGTGATCTCTTATCGAGTATACTCATTTATCTTGAAGCTGTTGATTACCTCCAAGAATGAATGATTGCCTCCAGGAATGAATGAGACCCTCCAAGAATAAATTATAACCTATAAGAATGAATAATTACTTCCAAGAATGAATGATTACCTACAAGAATGAATTATAACCTATAAGAATGAATAATTACTTCCAAGAATGAATAATTACCGCCAAGAATGAATTATAACCTATAAGAATGAATAATTACCTCCAAGAATGAATGATTACCTCCAAGAATGAATTATAACCTCCAAGAATGAACGATTACCTCCAAGAATGAACGATTACTTCCAAGAAAGAATTATAACCTCCAAAAATGAACGATTACCTCCAAGAATGAACGATTGCCTCCAAAAATGAACGATTACCTCCAAGAGTGAATGATTACCTCCATGAGTGAATGATTACCTCCAAAAATGAACGATTACATCCAACAATGAATGCTTACCTCCAAGAATGAATGATTACCTCCAAGAATGAATGATTACCTCCAAGAATGAATGATTACCTCCAAGAGTGAATGATTACCTCCAAGAGTGAATGATTACCTCCAAAAATGAACGATTACATCCAACAATGAATGCTTACCTCCAAGAATGAATGATTACCTCCAAGAATGAATGATTACCTCCAAGAATGAATGATTACCTCCAAGAATGAATGATTACCTCCAAGAATGAATGATTACCTCCAAGAATGAATGATTACCTCCAAGAATGAATGATTACCTCTTCTTCCCTAGATTTGTCAAGCTATCAGAACATGTTCAGTTTGTTGTCTCCAATGACAGTCCCCCCAAAAATACCATGATTGTTCCGTCCTGTGTTGGTAATAAACTTGCGTTTTATTTTGACCCTTTTGTTCAGAACATTCTTGTTGCATTTTTAAAGTCTTCAAAGAATTCTTGAAATTCTTTTATGAAACCACAATTCTGTGAGCTCGGAAATCCTTTTTATCTGTTGTCCATGTTTTACTTCCACATGAAGAGAATGTCTGTACTTGTCAACTAAGAATTGTTCTATTTCCATTACGGGTAAGAAAAGTTACTGAAACCTTGTCATATCTCAATGTCTTGTTTTACAGTTTTAGCAATATTTGATTTCTTCTTCTCCCACTTCTTCTTCTTCTTAGCATCCACCGTTTAAGTGGGCGTGGAAGGGGTTGTGTCGCTAGTTCGCGACATAACAGTGATATATGCGCCTTTCGACCCGACATATCCATCTTCGCCATGAATAGGTAGATTTGGTTACCAATTTTCTCCTCGGACAGCGACCATTTTTGATCTGCTCTTTTCGACTTTAACTGTCAGGGATTTTGTTTAACGTGTTTTCGTTGCATTTAACGTGTTTCCGTTGTATTTAACGTGTTTCCGTTGTATTTAACGTGTTTCCGTTGTATGTAACGTGTTTCCGTTGTATTTAACGTGTTTTCGTTGTATTTTACGTGTTTTCGTTGTATTTTACATGTTTTCGTTGTATGTGTATTTTATGTGTTTTCGTTGTATTTTACGTGTTTTCGTTGTATTTTACGTGTTTTCGTTGTATTTAACGAGTGCAGGCGGGACCTCCTGTTTTTCGCCGTTTTTCGAGAGAGCTAGACATCGGATTTCACTACCTAGAGAGAACTAGACATCGGATTTCACTACCTAGAGAGAACTAGACATCGGATTTCACTACCTAGAGAGAGCTAGACATCGGATTTCACTACCTAGAGAGAACTAGACATCGGATTTCACTACCTAGAGAGAACTAGACATCGGATCTCAATACCCAGAGAGAGCTAGACATCGGATCTCACTATCCAGAGACCAGAGCCGTAAAGACACGAAGAAACCACTGACTCGATTTTTGTCAAATGTCCGCCGCCCGTGGCGGGAATCAAATTCGGACCCCTTCCTTTAAGATGTCGATACCTTACCTTTAAATCACTCAATCCCTTCCTTTAAGATGTCGATACCTTACCTTTAAATCACTCAATCCCTTCCTTTAAGATGTCGATACCTTACCTTTAAATCACTCAATCCCTTCCTTTAAGATGTCGATACCTTACCTTTAAATCACTCAATCCCTTCCTTTAAGATGTCGATACCTTACCTTTAAATCACTCAATCCCTTCCTTTAAGATGTCGATGTCTTACCTTTAAACCACCCAACCCCTTCCTTTAAGATGTCGATGTCTTACCTTTAAACCACCCAACCCCTTCAATATTTGGTCTCAAGTCGCAAAGTTAACCCGGCAGAACTTTTGGAAAGTATTTAAGGCACATGCATTGTACAAGATGGAATAGCTCTGAACGAAGGTTTGTAGAGTCCAAGGACAGTCACTGACAACAGGATCTGGAGGAGGTACTGTAGAGGTACCTTGGTGACTGAGTGGTTAGTTAGTGTGCTCGCTTCCTAATCAGAACCGTCCGGGTTCGATCCCCTGAAGTGTTGGATTTTTTCGGACCGAAAGGCTCCGGGGTTCATCCAGCCTCTAAAAGTGGGTATCAAAGATTTTTCTGGTAAGTAAAGATGGCCAAGCGTGATAACTACCACAGCACCAAAAATGTGCCGTGGTCCTTGGAAAATATGGTCACTGACACCACATTCACCACACATCTAGCAAGGCGTGGAGGGGGCATTGACTTATCTTTACTGTAGAGGGAATCAATGATCAAAGGTATGAGGGGCTGTTGAAATATGGTTAGCATGAGGAGAGCTTTGAGAAAAGATTATTGTCAAACTCAAAGTTATGAGCAAAGGGTTGTAGACGGAATTGGTGCTCAACATCTCGAGGTACTACACATGATGTTGATATGAGCCATGTATTCGTTTTTTAGATGTTTCGACTGAATGTCGCTGTCTGATAATGAGCTCTGGGTCGTTTTACCAACATACATCATCTACACATCGACCATACACCAACTGTAAGTCGACAATACATCGACCATACACCGACTATACGTCGACCATATATCGACCATACATCGGCTATACGTCGACCATATATCGACCATACACCGACTATACGTCGACCATATATCGACCATACATCGGCTATACGTCGACCATATATTGACCATACACCGACTATACGTCGACCATATATCGACCATACATCGGCTATACGTCGACCATATATCGACCATACATCGGCTATACGTCGACCATATATTGACCATACATCGACTTTGCAGTTCGCACGTTCTATATTGATGTTATGCCGTCTCCGCATCAAAGATTGCCTACAGGTGTATTCTCTCTTTCTGTAGTGTATATAATTATCAATGTCTCGAGTCGAGCAAACTGGGCACAGCAAATATGGCTGACATGTTACGTCATGACCAGGAGCTGTATCTGTTTGTAACGTTATAGGTCACCGGATATGACGACGTTAGGGCTGTTGATGGGAGAGTAATATTAGGAGAGAGCCAAGGACTGTACCAGTGAGGCCAATGACATACGACACTGGAGATCAACTGCCGTGAAGATTTGGTGCGGGTATAACCGACCAAAGGTATGCGGTAGCGGCCAAGTCCGAATAATAAGGGTGGCGGTGGGCATTCAACATATAAACCAAAAAGTAGTAGCAGCATCCGTCAGCCATTGTTGACTCTGGATTTTGCAGCGCCCCTAGGAAATATGTTTTTTTTCTTTTCTTTCGCCGTCTGCTCTCTGTTTCTATGAATCTGTCTGCTTCTTGTTTGAGTTGGAGGTTTAGAGTGTGTTTCCAAAGATTGCGGTCTGCAGCTATTTCTTCCCAGGCTGTAGGGTTTATGTTCAGAGTCTTCATGTCATGTTTACACACTTCTACAAATCGAAGTTCTCGGCGCCCCCTAGTTCTTTTGCCATTGGCTAGTTGTCCATAAAGGATAACTTTTGGTATGCGGCCATCTTTCATACGGTGTTCGTGACCAAGTCAGAGTAACCTACGTTGTTTGAGCAGCGTGTAGATGTTCGGGATGCCTGTGCGAGTGAGGACCTCCACGTCTGTCACTTTGTCCTTCCCTGTGTTACCAGGAATACGTCTCAGACATCGCATATGGAATGTATTTAGCCTTCACTCCTGCTTTGCATAAATTGTCCATGTTTCGCTGCAATACAAAAGGATACTAATGATGCAGGTGTTGTAAACTGCGGCCTAAGGGAAAAAAAATAATAAAATTGAACTAACAACACAAGAAGAAAGGCAGTCGTGTTCGCTCTGTCCGGGCGAAATTAACTCTTAAGTCCTATTTGTACCGATGTACACAATGTTTACAGGCGACATCTTTAAGCTGGCCGTTCTACAAGGGTTACTATTTGTCTCGTTCTGGGACGAGTTTGGCGTGTCCGTCGGAGCAACAGCCTTGCCAGAACTTCTGACAGCGGACACGTGGAGCCATCTTATCGTGTCCAGAGAGTTTGAGACTGGAAGAATTAAGGTAAGAGCTGACAGCTGTCAGTCATGACATTAATATCTTATAACAACACCGGGTTAACACAAATTGTTGTTCATGTGAGTTAGAACAGTCAGCAGGTAGACAGGTGAGTCAGAATAGTCAGTAGGTAGACAGATGAGTCAGAATAATCAGCAAGTAGGCAGGTGAGTTAGGACAGTCAGCAGGTAGACAGGTGAGTTAGAACAGTCAGCAGGTAGACAGGTGAGTCAGAATAGTCAGCAAGTAGGCAGGTGAGTTAGCATAGTCAGCAGGTAGACAGGTGAGTCAGAATAATCAGCAGGTAGGCAGGTGAGTTAGCATAGTCAGCAGGTAGACAGGTGAGTCAGAATAATCAGCAGGTAGGCAGGTGAGTTAGCATAGTCAGCAGGTAGACAGGTGAGTTAGAATAATCAGCAGGTAGGCAAGTGAGTTAGAATAATCAGCAGGTAGGCAGGTGAGTTAGAATAATCAGCAGGTAGGCAGGTGAGTTAGAATAATCAGCAGGTAGGCAGGTGAGTTAGAATAATCAGCAGGTAGGCATGTGAGTTAGAATAATCAGCAGGTAGGCAGGTGAGTTAGAATAATCAGCAGGTAGACAGGTGAGTTAGAATAATCAGCAGGTAGGCAGGTGAGTTAAAATAATCAGCAGGTAGGCAAGCAAATAATGAAAAATAGATATAGTGTAGGCACGCAAACAAAGACAGTCAGACAGACAGACAGACAGATCAAAACATATAGACAGACATTGGGCAGATATACTGAACCTTCTTTCACTTATTAACGAATAGCATTGCGCTGTAGAATGTTTCTATGGAGATAACCGCAACTACAAAATATTCAATACCACGCGGGGCAGCGAGTAGAGCTGGGGAGATCAATGTGAAAACAAAATGGATGGAAATAAGCACAGATATAAAAAATATAAAATGTTAGCTACTCTCCGGACATTTTTCAGGTCAGTGTTAGGTTTAGTTTTTATATTTCTTTGTTTACTTTAGATTCATATTTGGCTATCGCGTTGATCTTTATGTTTTGTACCTGATTAATAGTTTCTTGGATGAAGAATGCCTACAAGACCTATGGATCCGTGTGTACACAGATGGATCAGCACAGAATGCAGTAAAGAATGGGGGAGCAGGTGCATATATAGAGTACCCAAATAACACTAGGGATATGAATAAAATAGCAACAGGGAAATATTGTCACAATTATGATGCAGAAATACAAGCAATAAAGTTGGTAATAGAAAAACTGCTGAACAGTAATCTTAGCCCACAGCCTGTAGTGTTTTTGACAGATGCAAGATCAGTACTCCAGGCACTACAATCCAGAAAATTGCCACATCTGCAGACCTTATTGACTGAACTCTGCAAGCACCACAGGGTTGCCCTGCAGTGGATCCCATCTCACTGTGGAATACGAGGAAACAAGAGATGGCAAGGAAGGTTCAACAGGCACACAACTAGATACACCGGTTACATACCATCATAAGAAACAGATAATCAAATCAATCAGAGGACCACAAGCCCCAAATCAGGATGCCTTTCATAATATGAATAGATATGAACAAGTTATCATTATACGCCTCAGAACAGGACACAATCGACTCCATAGTCACATGTATACAAAATTCAAGATCGGCACATCAACTACTTGTACATGTGGACAGGCGCCCCAGACTGCTGAACACATACTTCAAGACTGCACTGAATATAGTAGACTGAGGAAAATCCATTGGCCCATAGATACAACACTACAGACAAAACTATATGGGCCACTGCAAGAATTACAAAAGACAGTAAAATTTATACAGGAAACGACATTGCAGATATAGACAATACTTCAGGCCAAGGAAAGATGGATAGTACCTGATGAATCATTAACGTAGAATTATGGGAAAGTGCCCGTCAAATACAAGTGGACAAAGAGGTATAACGAAGACGATGGCGCTGGATAGGACACACACTGGAAGCCAACTGAGAGTGTTATACAACAGGTCCTTTTTTGGAATCTCCTGAGCAAGAGACAAATAGAAAGACCAAAACATTCTTGGAAAAGACAAAGGGAACCAGAGATGAAGATGATGGAGAAGGCATTGAATGATCCTAAGAATGGCAAGAAACAAAACGTCTTGGAAAGTATTTGTTGAAGACCAATGCTCGAAAGGGAGTTGAAAAGAAGAAGAAGAGACCTGATGAATGCTTTTGC